>VWZV01016145.1:22188-45624 GCA_013397155.1 Irena cyanogastra | reverse complement strand
CACTGAAAGGGTTAACATGTCACACTGGGCATTCCCGACATCTGGAGCTGCGGCTGGGGAAACAGCTCAATTCGGATCAGCCAGCCTGAATTCAGCAGCAGCACGCTGGGATGGGGCCTCTCCCTCTCCCTGCCCGGTACTTGGGGCAGCTTCCACGGAGCCAAGTCCCGGGGTCGGCCCGGGGCTGCTTCCGGGGCGGGTGGCGGGCTCGGCTGGGTCCCAGGCTGGGCTGCAGCAAGCAGCCAGATGTTGGCAAGGATGGCTCCATCCGGCCCACAGCAACCCCCATCCCTGTCCCCGGCAACCAGTGGAGGAAGGGGGACAGGCAGCCTGGGGGAAGAGTGCCCGTCCGTCCGGCCCGACCCGGCCAAGACACAGGCCAGGCTGGACCTAGTTACCTTCTCACTGGCTGGGGAAGAAAGAAGAAGTTCCCGGCTTTTCTCGTCTTTAAAGTTTTTCACAGAGGTGTGTCCAACATCTCAGTGGCTTCCCTAACTGTCAGTTACACACAAACTTTTTGCCTCACTTCCCAAACTCCTCCCTTCTCAAAGTACGACACAGGTTCAGCTAGAAACATACAGGTTTATAGTTGGCCTTTCAGAATTCACACATCACAGGTTGGTTTTTGCTTTAGGTTTTTTTCTGTAGGTGTGTACTGAACAGGATTTTATCTAAGCAGCCCAGATCCCAATGTTAAAACTCTCTTTTATCCCACAAGTTAAACAAAATCATAAATCTACTACTATGCAATTAATTTAAAATGGATGAGTTCCTCACTGCTGAGCTTTTAATTAAAAGAAAACCTGTATTATCCTGAACATTTGCATGAGGAGGCTGTAAAGTATTGATGCACAGTGATACCAAGAGAGTTTAGAAGATTTGAGTGCAGATCTCCTTGTTTCAAAATGAAGATGCTGCTACCAACAGCAGGAAGCCACTTTACTGTTTCCCATTTGGAAACTCTGCTTTATCCTAGCTAAATTTCCCCTTGCCAGCACTCGAGGTCAACGCATCCAACAACTCAGTTACATTTTCCCAGCTGGCTTGTGAAGCTGAAACCCTGAAAATAAACACTGGAGCAAGGCTGAATATTTTCCTCTGCTTCCTCCTTTCCCAGATAGTTATGGGTTTTCAAGACAACTGGGTTTGATGGAGAATTTCAAATTGCAAATAAAAATTTGATTTTTGCAATTGATAGCAATATTTTATAAGGTAAATCTGAATAATTTCTCTTCTTGGGAAAATGTTTATTGCTTTTTCTTCTTAGGGCAATCTTTACCAAATCATGTCAGTCTCTGCGCTTGCATCCTATACTGCTCCTCAGCCTCATTAAACCTTTTAAAAGTTCCCTGGTGTTTCCTGAGCCCCATGAATGTACTGTCTGGTGCTGATGGGGACCTTCTCTGAGTTCAAACATGGGGAATCCCTTTTCTGGCCTGACCTTTGCAGGGACATCCAGCTCCTGCACTCCAGGAGAAGTCCTGGTAGAGGTAAAGAGAAGCTCCAGCCCTGGAGGTCCCAAGCCTGCTACTGTATCTCAGCTTGCAAGTACCACTGGCATTCATAAAATCATGGAATCACTGAACAGTTTGAGCTGAAGGTATATTAAAGGCCATTTTGTCCAAATTCCCTGCTAGGACACATCTCCTCGCCCACATGTATGAGTAAGCTGCTTCCTGATGTGGGATAGACAGGTGTTCACACATGGTTTTATGAGCATGGTGGCACATATCACAATATAAAGCTTTTGAAGATGTTCTTGCTCATTGCAGGGGGGTTGGACTAGATGGCCATTAAAGGTCCCTTCCAACCTGAATGTTTTTTAAAATCTTTAAATATTGCTTGGCATCAGCAGTGTGACATGGAAATTGTCTCCAGTAGGATATCTTGGGGTATTTAGTTTTCTTTATAGAGTTTCTTATGACTCATAGCTCTTCCTTGGGATTGTGATATATTCTGAAGGTTTAACCTCATCTTGCTGTTGAAGCCAACAGTTTGTCCAAGATGGATTTTTCTCTTTTCACCAGCAGATAAAAGGGAGAATTTTGTCCTAGAAAGGATGGTCATTAACTCACTTTTTTGTACCATCTTCAGGAAAAGTGGCAATCACTTTGGAAGACTCAAGCCTGCATGAGGGGAATGGACAGGAAAGGGAGACTGAGAAAACTGAAATCCATGAGAAGCAGCCAAGGCACCGGAAGATTTTGGGATGTAACGAGCACTTGGGGAAGGCAGGCCAAGAGCATCCTTCACAGGAAGGCTTTGAGTGGGAGACAAAGGACCTAAGAGATGTCACGAACTGAGAAAGGTACAAGAGTTCTGGAAGAAAGGAGGAACTGGTGAAACAGGCAGGGAGGAGGACAAAGAAGGTGATACAGATAAGAAGGACCACAAGGCTGTGAGACAGGCTGTATGGAAGGAAAATTTGCTATAATAGAAGAGTAGTACTGAGAGCAGGGAAAGGACACAGTCTCCATCTCTAGGTCTGTGATCAGTGATGATAGCAAACACCCCAAGAGCTAATGCCAAGGACAGTGTTCGGCAGCTGTATGTCTCAGATGGACTTTGGAAGATGACGTAAGACTTTGTGACAGCTTTCCGTGAAGGTCTTGGACTGGGACAGCTGCCAGCTCCCAGGAGGTAAGAGCCGTCCTTGGTTCTGTCTAGCCCAAAACAAATCAGAATGTTATTGATGCAACATATAAACTACTTGATTGTTTTTTGAGATGTTTGGTAAAGGGTTGTTTTCTTGTGATGATGACTCAAGCCAGTAGGAAGGGCTAAAGAACTGCTCATTATAATTATTGTTTCTCTGCTGCAGAAACACAATGAATTCTGCCCATTACTCCCAGTAAGAAATTTTCCCCCTTCCCTTTCCTTCCTCGAAGAGAAGGTCCTTAAAATATTGTCATCTCAAGATACAAACACAGTTTTTCCCAACACTTGATTAGGCATATAATTTCCACCTTTTATATTTAAGTTTAATCATGAAGTTGTTAACCATAAAAAAACTATTAAATGAATATAGTATATTAAAAAAATTAGTATTTCAGAATGAGCACTTAAAAAGAAAATTTATGCATAGAAACAATGGAGAATTCCAATTAAGAGCTCTAGGGATTGGAGAGTGATTTGTCCAGCCATTACACAGTCATTTCAATTTAAATTAAAATTGCAACTATTTCTTAGTCTACTAAAAATATGTGGTGTCACATTAAGAGCTTTAATGGACCTTTCTCTAGGGAATGTAGCAAAGCTAGTTAGTAGCATATAAATAACTAAGTATTGGAAACTGAATAAATTCTTTGCCAATAATAGTGATAAACCCAAAAAATGGCAGTAGATGAGTTTATTTTCTCTAGTAATATGTAGCATTCAAACCAAAGAAACAGTTCACAAGGTGTCGAACTCTACATGGTTTAACCAGAGTTGACTGATAAAAATAAGTAAGTCTGCCAGATATATTTTTCTAACCTGACAAATGCCTGTGTGAATGATGCTGCATACTTTGTTAACAAACTACTGCTGTTGAAACGTACAGTTATCCCTCCTTCACCTAGAATATGCAAAATAAGTCACTATAGTCTATCCAATATCCCTGATGTAGGGAAAGTTGGCTTACTCTCTGTGTTTTCAGAATTTAGCTTAGTGATTGAGCTTTAGGTTTTAACGACTGCAAAACATGTTTTCAGAAATAGATATTTTTACTGAGTTGCTTTATTCAAGTATACTTAAACACTAAGATCTGACTGATCAAAATGTACCCATTCACCAAGCCAGAGACAGGTGAGCCTGGATGGCTTTTACAATTCAGAAGGTACTTGGGATCTGGGAGCACCAGCTGCTGTGCTGGGTGTACTAGGTAGTTTTCATAAAGAACAGGACAATGTGTTTTGCCTGCTTCGCTCATCGCCTCTGTATCTGGATTTCAAAGAAACACTGAGAACTTGGAGCTCAACCATTCTGACTCCCAGTGCTGCAGGTAGGACATCAGATGTGGGGCAAATACCGTCCCTTGACCCACTGTTCTGAGCAATGCAGCTACCTTCACTCCTAAAGGGAAGAATCTCCTTCCTGCTCCTGTGCTTAGAAATGTAAAGGAACACATCCTGTCTGTAAGTGCCTCCATACCTCTCAGCCCCAGCTAGAGACTTGTCAGTGGGGTGTTTCTTCTTGCACATCATTAACAGATCAGTGTGCTGTGCAGTTCCATGCAGTGCCTGCACCTGCAGAAGGGTAGGATGTGCCATGTGGGATGGATGGCAACTGTCAGATGTGAATGTAAAGAGGTGTTCTGAGGTCATGGGAAACATCTCTCAAACATTAAGCAGACTTTAGGGACAGGAGAGTTTAATGCAAAACTTTTTTGAAGCCTGTTTGCTATTATAGCTCTCAAACACCCGGAACTTAAAGCTCTAGGGACCAGCAGCTACTACCAATTATATTATAATGAAAGAACTAAAATTTTATTATCCATCTCTTCTAATGAAAATTGGCTAAGTTTAGACATTGGAAGAACACTCCATATGGCATTCCCAGTTGTTTTTTCAACTTGCTGTTTTCATAAATTTCATATGTCAGTATTGTTATTCCCTTAGTTAGTATATTGACTTTAATTTAGTAAAACAAAAGGTAAGCCATCAGACTAATAGCCTCAACCCTGACCAAGCCTGGATAGCCAAATCTGTGTGGTTTTCCTTTGCATTGCATCTACACCAAACCTTGCTCTATGGGCTCAATAATTAGCTTAACTTCAATATGCAAACGTACTTTGATTTTCCCTTCTCAAAATTTGTTTTTGTCTACTCAGATTACGCAGAAATAGAAGCAAACCAGCTGCAATTTCTCATCTGAGTTCCTCTGACCCTTGCATGTGAACTATCTACCCATCTAATCTTTTGCAAAGCCATCCAGCTAGACAAGTTCTGAAGAAGAGAGACAAAGAAAAGCAAAAAGAGTGACAATCTCTATGAAACATATCTTCCTTGTTATAATTTTAAAGAACAGTCTTTAAAAAGGATCTGCACATCAAGCTATGGATGGAAAAATAATTTAAACATGTGAACTCGTGAGCTGTAGGGGTAAAGCAGGAAGGGTTACCTGTTGTCTGTTCCTCAAAATAAAATCAACACATCACAGTTTAAGATATCAAAACTACTCCAGTAGTGAGCTGGTTTTCTTAGTAATGTGTAACAAAAAGGCAAAAGGCACTTAATAGTGCCAGAGATAGTAAATGCAATTGCCAGAAAGACAGAAGTTACTCCATGAATTACTGAGATAAGGGAGTATAAAAGATGAAAGATCATCTGCTGAAGAGGGTAGAACTTCTGGTAGGCTCTTCAGTAATTGGTCTGGGACTACTCTTGCTAAATATATTTATTAGTGGTCTAGACACAAACCGTAGAAGGCACTACAGAAATTTGCATAGTAAGTAAGAGATCACAGAATTATGCAGTCATTAGGGTTGGAAAAGACCTCTAAGATCAAATACATAAAAGGATTAATGCAGCATCACTGTGTTCACCACTAACCCATGTCCCAAAGTACCATATCCACACACTTTTGGAATACTTTCAGGGATGGTGACTTCATGACTGTCCTGGGCAGCTGTGCCAGGGCTTGACAACCACTTCAGTGAATAAATTTTTGCTAATACGCATCCAAAACTCCTCTGTTGCCACTTAAGGCCATTTCCTCTGATCCTGCAGTTAGTTGACTGCGACAAGAGCCCAACACCCACCTTGCTATAACCTTCTGTCTGGGAGTTGTAGAAAATGAGAAGGTCCTCTTCAAAGCTCTTTTTCTCTAGGCTGAACCCCTCCAGCTCCCTCAGCTGCTCCTCATCAGATTTCTGCTCCAGACTTCTCCCCAGCTCCACTTCCCTTTTCTGGACACTATCTCACAGATCTATAGAATATTCTAAGTTTGAAGAAACCCACTAGGATGATCAAAGTCCAACTCCTGGCCCTGCACAGGACAGTCCCAAGAATCATACCATCTGCCTGAGAGTGTTGTCCAAATGCTTCTTGAACTCTGTCAGTCTTGGTGCTGTGACCACTTTCCTGGGGAGCCTGTAAACGGAATCATCCACAAATGTATTTTGCATCCCTTTGAGTCCTGCATCCAAAATGTTTATAAAGATGTTGAAGGGAACTGGGCCAAGGATGGAACCCTGCAGAACCACACTAGTGGCCTGTCACCAGCCTGATGTTGCACCATTCACTTTGTGACCCATGAGCCAGCTACCCTCCCATTGCATTATGTGTTTATCCAGCTGTGGGCTGAGTTGCCTAGAAGGACCCTGTGAGAGGCAATGTAACCATCTGATTATCAGAGAGAGATGCCTCTACCCAAATTAAGGTGCAAGCAACACCCGTAAATAGTATGGATTTTATTTAACAATAAATGTGAGGCAGAGAGATATAAAAGAAAAAAAAATAGAAAAGAGAACAGGGGTCAGAGAAAGAGAGTGAGAGAAAGAGGCAGATGAAGTAGAAAGATAGTCACCATCCCTGTGGATCCAGACAGCATCCCTCTTCACCCTGGGCTTCTTAGTGGTAGGGGTCCTGAGGTTGCTCAGAACTTCTCACCATTTTTACATTTTAGCAAGAAAGAAATTAATGCTCATTGACTACACAGTTATCTTATTCAATTGGTTAAATGATTATTTCTCTTCTAATGCTAATTAGTCCCATGCTCAGTCTTTGTCTTCTTTTATTTCAGTGGGTTTCTTGCTTTATTCAGTGGGCTGTAGTATCCCCCTGCAAGACCTGTCAGAGCTGATTTTCACCATAGCTGCTGAGTGCACTTTCCTTGTGGATACAATCTCCCAAAGACTTGTTCACTTTTTCTTAGGCCTGAGATAAATGGATGATAGTATCACCTTTGTCTTATCTAAAATTCCCATTAGGTGGCTTAACTCATCGTCCAAATTCCAGGAATCCAGGAGTCATATTTGGGGTGGGGTAGAANTAAATATCCTGTCTTGTCAAACTCTCTATCTGCAAGGTGACCACCCTCATTGTGGAACAGGCCAATGTACTGGTTTTTGCCAATGTGTTTTAAAACCCTCTTTTTATCGTTCTCCAGAGTTCTGGCAAGTTTCAACTCCAGTTATGCTTTGGCTGCAAAAATTTTCTCCCTGCAGAGCACCATCTCTGAGTTCCTGCAGTGTCACCCAACCTTCTCCTGCTGGGCATACACCTTACTTTTCTGCTTTACCTCCAAAAGAAGATCCCTGTTCTGCCAAGCCAACCTTCTGTCTCATCTGTTTGACTTTCAACATTTTGGAATTGCCTTTTCCTATGCCCTTAGGAGGTGATACCTAAAAAGTGACCCACACTAATGGACCCCAGCACCTTTGGAAGAATTTTCCCAAGGATCTTGATCACTATTTCTCTGAGCAGCCAAAAGCCTGCTCTACTCGTGTCCAAGGGTGAAAATTTTCTGACACTTTTCCTCCTTGCAACAGAGATTTTAAACTCAATCACTTTGTGGCTGCTGTAGCAAAGATAGCCACCAGTCATGTCATTCATGCAACCCTCTCTGTTAACAAGGAACAAATCAAGGAGGGCATCTTTCCTAGTCAGCTCTTCTAGTACTTGTATATGAAATTGTCATCCAAGTGTTTCAGTAACCTTAGACTCCAGAGAAGGGACTTAACCTGGGAGAGAATTACATCACAATTTGTCCTCCTAACTGGTGCTTCTTTATAAATTATACAAATTTCCTAACACCTATTAAAGGTGGGCGGGAGTGGGCTTTTGTCCATATCTTTCCTTCTTTTTGAAGGCCTTCAAATAAACATCCACTCCTATATTAACTCCTTACTAAAATTATCTCGAGTTTCATTTCCAGATTGGAAAAGGGCAGTCCAGGCTGGGACATCCATAGCAGACCCCCCCAGAGACATCTGGATCCTTTCACTGCCCCTTGATTCTTACCCAGAGGCTCTCAACTGTGCCACTTCCCATTGTGACCTCCCTACATTCTAACCCTTCTGTTACACACAATGCCTTCCTCTGCCTCGTCTGCCCTGCCTATTCTTCCTAAAGAGTCTGTAACTGTTCAACAGGGCACTTCGATCACAGGACTCATCCCAGTAAGGTTTCACTTATGCCAGTGATGTCAAATCACTGGGACTGGGCCAAGGATCCAAGCTCCTCTTGTTTGTTCTTCATGCTGTGTGTGTTGGAACAGAAACACTTCAGCTCTGGTCTGTTGTAGTCAACACCTCCCACCAGCATTCAGTTCCTCAAGTCTTGGTGCATCACCCCACTGCCTCTCAGTACTTGGTTGTGTCCCTTCCCCCTTCCAAACCAAATTAAAGCTCTATCAATGAATCCTCCTAGTTCCTATGCTAGAAAGACTTTCCCCTCTGAGAGATGCATCCCATCNTCCAAACCAAATTAAAGCTCTATCAATGAATCCTCCTAGTTCCTATGCTAGAAAGACTTTCCCCTCTGAGAGATGCATCCCATCAGATGTCAGCAGATCAGGTGCTGTATAGACAATCCCATGGTCAAAACCCCAACAGCGCCAAAGCCCAGGGTTGATCTGATGGATCTGCCTGTTCCTTTGGACATTGCTTCTTTGAATATTATTCCTTGGTACTGAAAGGACTGTGGAAAACACTGTCTGTGGTCCTGATCTTTCAACCAATCATCCCTAGGTCCTGAAATTCCTTTTACCCTCAGACTCCTCTTTGTTGTCCCATCACTGCTGACTTGAAGAACCAGTAACAGATAATAATCAGAGAGCCTTAGTAGACTGGAGAGTTTTCCAGTAATGTCCCTTACTTCACCTTCTGGGTGTCACAATCTGCTAGTACAAGCGAGGGTCATGATGGTTTGTTAACTGATCTCAGAGTGCAAAAAACAACAGGGAGAGGGGATTTCAGTAAGAATCAAAACAAATGCACCTTTATTGAGTCCCAACAGCAAATGCAATGGAGGGATTAGAGAAAAAAATAAAGGATAAAGAGAGAGAGAGAAAGAGGGGAAGAGGGATATAGCTACCAACAGATAAGACAAAGTCCTCGTGGTCCTCTGACATAGATTCGTCATCGTCCATGGGGAGATCTCAAAGTCTTGGTTAACTCAGGGGTCTATTATAGTCCTTCATCGAGAGGGGGGAACAGGTAAACCGCCAAGGGGGAACAGGTACAAACAGTCCATGTTCTTCACAGTAAGCAAGAGCAATTGTTTTCTTGGTCCAGGGAACACACCTGCAGGCAACACTTGGCAAACATCTCGCTTCAGTCCAGCCAACCCCCCCCCCATGTTAGAGTCATAAGGGTCTCAGTCTCAGTCCGCAGGAAGGGGGCTTCAATCTCTGTCCGTCATGGTGGTTGGGAGGCAAAATGAGAGATTTTCTGTGGGGAACTACCAAAATTACCCCAGAAAGTTCATTTGGCCAAGAGGTGGGGAAATTCATATTGTGAAGCATGTGTAAGCGTATAGAGCAAGTCGCCCCTGGTCAGGCCCTGCTCAAAGCAGTGTACCATGGCGGCACAGCAAACACAGCTGCAAACAATCACTTAGCAAGCATCCATCTCAACTGGGTCAGAACTCCAGTGAGGCTCCTTTTTTGAAGTTTTTAGGGTTTGAGTCTCTGTCCTTTGCGATGATTGTGAGGCAGATGAGAGATCTTCAGGCCATCTCTTACACTGGGAAACAGTAGACTTCTCTGCAAATTGAGTCCAGGATCCATACCAAACCCTCTGTTCCCCTTAGAAGGGAATCATGAGAACTATTCTTTTCCTGTTAACAAATCAGGGTGTGACACAGAGGTAGATTGTGTTGCCCTAGTTGGCCCCACTCCATCCCAGAAGTACCTCCATACATCTAATCTGTTGACTGTCTTTTTGGTTCCAGCCCTTCCAACCTGTTGCAAAAAGTGCCAGTCCTACTGGTCATCATCATGTTTTCAGGAGGAGGAGCTTTTCTCCTAGAACTGGCAGAGACTAGCTTCCAGCTCTCCTGTTCAACAGACTATTGACCAGCTATGTGACTGCATTCTGAATCCATCTGGTTCTCTACTAAAACAGAAGTTCAAGACTCCTTAGGCTGTAGCACCTCTGAGAATTCATCAATCTCTCATTCTCTTGAATACTGTGTATTCACTTCCCCTTGTTGTTTCTTCATCTAGTGATGCAGGACATCGACAGGAGTGCTGAAGAAGGACTGCTAACCTCAGCCTCACAGAGACTGAGGCACTCCAGCACTCCTGATAATCTGAGAGCTGGAGAGCTGTATGCAGCAACAGCAGGTCTGGCTGTCTGGAGGCCTCTGACAGTGATGCAGTGGTGCAGTGACTTCAGCGGCTACAGTGGCATGCCAAAACTACGGTAGCTCTGTGGCATGCCAAAACTGTACCTGAGAGAGGATACACTATTAAGACTGGTGCTGAAAAGGTCTCTTTGTGTCCTTCACCAACTACTCAGTTTGTTTTCTGCCTCTATTGGCTGCTCACAGAGAGCTGCTCTTTTTGCTCATCCTCCTGCAGCAGGGAGGGTAAGTGACTTTCATGGATGCCTGGCATTTGGCCAGCATCAAACTACAACATCCCTGCAGGGATAAATGCTGACAATGACACCCTATGGTTGGAGATATCCCTTGAGTCAGCTGGGTTTGGCTATCCTGGCTGTGCACACTCCCAAATCCTTGTGCCCCCTTGTTGTAGTGTGTTTTCTTTTTAATAGTTTGCCCCTGTTTTCCCCCTCTATGTTTTTGGGCTACTCTAAGTTGTGCCCTCCCACCCAGCTCCCTGTCATACTCAAAAGACCTGCCTCTTGTAGTAAAATGTTCTTTACCCTTCCCCCACCAAGCTGTCAATCTTCCCTTGAGCCAACCTCCTGCTCAGAATTCCCCTTTGGAAATCCCCTAAAGCTGGAAGCCCCATTAGTCCATGTGACCCAATTCCCCCGCTCTATTTCCCTCATTGGACAACGCTTTTGTAAACCCTACCTTTTACTCCTTCCCAAGATATCTCTATTGGTTAATAACTTGTACCCTCCCTTTGAACCTTCTCCATTTTTAAGTTACTGCACTCATGTTTTCTTCATCTTTTACCACCAAATTCCCCAGGGCAATAAATCCTCTTTTACAGTATGCAAAAGGCCTCCCCCTCGTCCTTGCCTCCTCAGAGTGCAGACTGACAGCCAAAAAGGCTGTAGAGTAATTGCTCTAGCCACACCTTGGTCATTCTGCTCCCAGAGTGTGATCCAGTCACAGCATGGGCCAGGGTGGAAGAGCCAGTGTAGCTCTAGCCGATGCATCACCCCTTGGACTGCTCACTGTGAAGAGTATGAGACGCTGAAAAGCCCTTGACTAGGTTAAGCACTGTCTAGCAACAGCTAAAATGTCTGTGTCTTACCAATGTTATCCTCCTCCTAAACGCAAAACACAGCATTGTACCAGCTCCTGAGAAGAAATAAACTCAATCTCAGCCCAAATCAGGACAATAATGAATGCAAATTGAGTTTAGATTCCCAAAAAAATTCCAAGGGATTGATGCTAGTACATGTCCCTAGGAACAGCAAAGCAAGCATGTTTTCCAGACCAACAGATACCCATGACGTTATACAACATGGCTGAGTGAATGCAGGCAAACCTGTGTTTGTGCAAAGGCTTCCACAAGCTTGGCACACAACCCATGCTTCTGCTCATCCACATAGCTCCTTTATCTGTTAATCCTATCCTTGTTTTTGTCTTCAAGTTCCACCTGAGGTCAGGTGGAAATAGATTTCCAGCAATGCTAGTAAAAAAAAATCAGTGATATAGTAGCAGCAGTTTGGTTTTTAAAAAAAGGCATACATGATTGCTGTTTCTTGCCAGTTTTCTAATTCTGATCACCAAATGTTATGCATTCACAGCAAGGAATATTAGTAAAAAAACCCAGGATGGTAGCCTATGAAGAAGAACCTTATTTCACACATCAGAGCTTGTAAGATAACGTTAATCAAATCAGTGATCTTTAGCTTAAAAAGAATGAACAAGACATCATAATTACTTCTTGTCTGTTCACAACATCAGCTTTGTCACCATAGGGAGAAGATAGTTACACACAGAGAATGTGCTTTTGAGCAGTGGCAGTTTGGGTATTACAGGATACTTCTGTAGTCATTCCTGAATTTAAAAGTCAAGGAATGCAAAGGCCAGTAAATGATTCAATTCTTCAGCCCTTGGGCTTTATGACTGACTGGTGATTTAAAACACATCATGCTATTCATTAGTGAAGCTGCTATCAATATGCCTCCTCCTGTCAGCCTTTCCATCTTCTACTCTTGCTTCATTCTGATCAAATTCCAGGCAGAAGCCAAATTCTTGGGGAGAAGTTTGTATTGAAAAAGAAAGCAAGGAAAAGCAGAGACCACATGATACTGCAGCACTACAGATACAAATCAGCTGTAACCCTCAGCTGCTACACCAACAGTTTTAGCTGATTTCCAACGGATACCTGATATTTAGCAGACTCAAATTTCAGCATGCAGAAACCAAACAGGAGCGTCATGTCGTAGCTGGGAATACTGAAAGTATTTAAGTGCTGATACGAAGCTTTAAGTACCAATTTATTAGAAAAATAGTCTAGCTCTGCTTTTACCAACACAAATCTTTAGTTCATGTGGCAGTCACACACTACATATGAGATCTCCTGTGCTGTATGGGCATCACCACTCACACTTCAGTATTAGCAGTTAATGGATGTCAAAAGCGTAGTTGCATACTAGAGCACAGGCATAGTCCAGGGTACCACAGAACCCATTCTGGACCCTGATACACTGACCCCATATGGGTCCCCTGCTCATATGTGGTTCAGTGTGGTGCTCACTGCAACCATGCAGCACTTGCACACCGGCCCTTGGGCACACTCCAGGCTTCTGTGTCTCCCTCAAAACCAGCACCCACCCTCTGCCCATGTGACACTCATGCCTAGACCTGAGGCCTCCCACTTTCTTGCCTGTCCAGTTTCTCGTTTGCTGGGGAGTACATGTACACACATGGGTTGGCGGGGGGCATAGCCAGCACCAGGCTGAAACCTCTGCGCATTGCCCCATCAGCTGGCACCATTGCATCAGCATTCTCAACACACCACACCCTCAAGATTCCAGCCTCACCAAGTGCAAAGTTCTGTTTTGATGCAACTTCCCCAGAGCCCCTGCACTTGCTGTGACTGACAGGGTAGTTTTGTTGTCTTTCTGTCGCAGACTAGACATGAAATGTGTCAAGTTGAAGGGAATCATAACCATCAAGTCCTATTCCTCCTGAAAATCTGTCAGATTTTCATCCCTCTATTAATAATTTCTGACTTTCCCACTTTTCCTTAGTATCCCATTTGACAAGGTCCTTGACTAGATAACCTTTCCAAAGAGAATATGATCATGTTCCAAACCCTCCTATCAATTCATGTGACCAACCACCCCTGGCTCGCATTACTACCTCTCTTACCATCTCTCTGGTAGGTTTGTATCATTGTTCATATTGTCACGCTTTTCCTACTAATCCCTTCTGCACTTAAAATGTTCTTGACCAGAAACATTTGAAGGAGCAGAAGTTCTCTTTTCGCTCTCCTTCCTTCCCAACATTTCTACTTTTTCTTTAAATCTCCTAAAAATGTTCCTGTTCCTTTACCTGTCTATAAAGCAGGAACTCAACAACCCAGCATTTTGTTTTTTGGAAATGAAATTGATGGATGTTTCTGTCTTGATACAGACAAAATAACCCTCCAGTTCCTGAGGTAATGGTCACAGAGAACAAACAGACAGCTTTCATTAACAGCCAGATCTCATGTCTGTCACTGCAAGCTTCCAGGAATGCTCAGCTCTCTCACTCACCCAACCCTTGGGTGGATGTGCCTCAGGCTTTAGTTAAAGGGCAATAACGTGCGGCTTACATGCAGCATATGGCAGTTAACTCCTGTTTAAGAAAAAGCTTCAGCACACTGTCAACTTCTGTAGGTATGACTGAATGTCACTGCATGGAGAAAGGCTTCAACATATGTCTTCTTGCTGATGCTGCTTGGGCTTGGCCTGATGTGGTTTCTGCTGTAGCACAACTAACGGCAGAATGAAACACTCCACACAACACCCAGTACAAGCATAGGGAGATATGCATCTGTTTTTAAGATATGACAGCAACCCCCCAACCAACTCTTCGATGTTCTTGCTTTGTTCTGCATATTTCAAGCTTTATTTCTGGTGCTTAAGTTCTCTTAAAATTCCTTGTAGACAGTTGGGTGACAAATGCCTTCTCCATTCAGAACAGTTCAAAGGTGGTGGCGTTTTTCAGAGATCCTCCTATCATCACGTTAACACAAGAGCATCAGAAAGTGCACAGGCTTGTTAAGCATCACTGAGGCTTCATAATGAGATAGCTCAATGCTTTATATGGGATCAGTTTAAATCCTAGCACTCCTGACTTCACATTTACTGAAGCCCATCCTATTTTGTACAACACTGAGCATATAGTGTAACTCTGGGAACCACAGCTGTGACTTGGTTAATGAACTCAATAAATCCTACTTAAGCAGAGACAGGAAGAGAATTATGCAAATGACCATTACTGTGCACCATGCACTTGATAACTGAAGACATTCCACAATAAGCTTCAGCACATAAAACCAGTACTTTTTAAACCCAGGTATGTGAAAAGTATGTAAGTGAGGGAATGGCTTACGGAATTTTGCTTCAGAAAAGTTGCAGTTGCAGAACATTTATTACAAACCTAATATTAAAGGAAGCATACAGAAGGAATATGTACAAGGAGGGATGGTTAAATACCCAAGATGACTGATTTTTCACATATCGCTGTGACTGTGAGAAAGAATTACTTCTCTAAAAAGACCTTTCTAAAACATTGTGATAAAAGACACTGCCACTCACACGTGGCAGCTAGATAAGATGTCTTCTATCAGCCTCTTGTAGACCCAGGCATCACCTTTAAGCCGTTGTCGTCGGATACCCACTGCTTCAGGCTTAGTGAGCTGACATACTTCTAACTCAAACTCCATTGTTACTTTACCAAAATCCGACCGTGTTTGACATTTCAGGGTGTAACTGTAAAACAGAAGAGAAAACAGAATAATTATTTAACCATTTAATTTGTTTTGCAATGCTATTTTAAATGAATAGAAGAACTTTAAATAAAATATCCCATTGCTCTTCAGAATATTGCTAAACATTCCACCATTTAGTCACCTGAGAGGTTTGTACATACTGTAGTTTCAGGGCACCATATTTATTATTATGCCCTAAGACCAATATGTAGCATCAATGTCCTACACTGCCACAAAAGCCCTTGCTAGCCAAAGGCCGCCATCCTCAGAGCTGGAATGATGGAAAGTTCCCATGTTTTTCCTAGACAAGAACACCCTCCTCTCTGTTGGCTGCAGCTCAGCTGGTGTGAAAATAGGAAAAACTGAATGCAGAGTTTGAATGATTACAATGGGAGCAGGTGCTGTGCAATCCAGCATCCTTCCATATTATGAGTTTGGAAACGCATCAGAGGTTGATGTATACTCTGATGTTTTACCAATACCCATCACTGAAATACTTAAGAACTTAAGAAAATGCATATTGAAAAGTGAGCACAATGGTTATTTCATGAATTGGAACCTCAGGAAACAGTCTTTGAGTTTGATTAAAATTAAGAACCAATCTAACCAATCAGTAGCTTAGTGTAGCTAGTAAACAGTACAAATTCAAATAATCCACAAAAGGTATGTGGCTTCTGCACACCTTTTTAAAATGTACTGACCTCTTGCCTAAAGGCTAATATCTTTTAACTGCCAATAATGAGAGTTAAAAGGTATCCACACTCTTTTTCAAAATTGTCCAATTTGGTCATGTGACTATACTTAAAACAACTTGGGGTATTTAAAATTTCACATGAGACGGGCTGATGTGTTTTTTTCCTAAGCGTTACCCTACTACTCTTTGTTTATACCTGTTGGTGAAAGAGCTCTGCTATAGAACGCACTTTTGTACTGTGAGGGCAGGTTTTATTGCACACATTCATTTAGTGCTTTGTACACTTTTTATAAAGATTATTTTACAATGGGGTCAAGAAACCAAGTTTAAATACTTTGCTTTTTAAGGACTGGACTTGCAACCATTTAGACAAATACAACTTGAACTAATCAGATTTTACACTTACCCCTTCTGAACATATTCCACATGCTTGTTTGAAAGAACAGTTATTATTTCATTCAACAGTTCATCTGGATTCAGCAGACGAGTGGTGGTAATGTTACAGTGTGCCTAAAAGTAGTCAGCTTGTTAAAACAATTTAATCAATACAAAAAATAAAAATCTCTCTCCTAAAACTGAAGACATTGCAAAAAGTTTTCACTAAGGAAGGTTCAGAAACAGCTAACCATGGTGACAAATGCTTCAACATGCCAAAACTATCATCCTGCTGTATGGTCCAGAGCTGGGAAATGGCCTAAAATTGAGACAGAGTGCTTCTGATAACAAGGAGCAGGCAATGCACAATGCAATTTTTCATGTATAAAGAAAAGGGTTTACTTACTACTTTTAAATTTACTGTTATAGGGGGTTTTAATCACATCTAGTATTTCATATAAAAATCTTGTGCAGTAAGTGACCTCTTGAAAAAGTAGCAGATGCTCGGAGGTATTAGGGGGAGAGTATGTCAATTGTAACATACCAACATGTCCTACATCTGGCTTCTGAAGTCACAGAAGAAGCTAAGAGAAGAAAAGACTGAAAAGAAGCTTGAAAAATTAATATAGGTTGAGGATGCAAAGTCAGTAGAAGAGTGCTTCTTGTGGTCCTTTTTCGGGTTGAAATGTACGTAACTCTCTGATATAACTGCTGTAACACTGTCCTGCTGTATTGTAGCCCAGTGTCTCTAGATATGCCTCAGTAATTTTGCATATACTATAGACAAGAGAAACTGAGGCAGAAGGCTAAAGGCATTTAGAGAAAGAATATCTAGCTTCCAGTTGCTAAGGTTCCTGAACTATTTGTACAGTCTAGATTCCTGTCTGATTGGCTGGTCAGGTTTGTAGCCCAACATCTTGTCCTGAATGTGCATGACTGACAGGCAGCTCTCAGTGTGTAGTAGGTATCCCAGCAGCCAGTCAGTTGAAGGGACACATCACTGGCTTCTACACAACTGCTTATGCCTTGGTAAACAACCTGCCCTCTTTCACAGTAATTATGTTTTTCAAACGTTGCCCACGGATTCAAGTACAAATTTTTTCTTCTATAATTTCTGAAGTATATAAGTTGCATTTGAGTGATGTATACAGAATCACAGGATATTTGGGGTTGGAAAGGACCTGGATATGATCTGGTGCCATCCCCCTGCCCAGCAGGGTCTNAGGGACCTCTGGAGATCATGCAATGTAATCCCCTTGCCAAGTCAGGGTCCCCTAAAGCAGGTTTCACAGGAATGTATNTGCCCAGCTGGGCTGGCATGTCCCCACACAGGGACACTCCAGGCCCTCCCTGGGCAGCTGTTCCAGCCTCTGCCCCTCCATGCACACAAGTTCTTCCTCCTGCTGGGCTGCAGCTCCTGGGCTTTATTTTGTGGCCCTGCTGCTCCTGCTGGCCCTGGCAGCATTGAAGAGAGTCTGGCACCATTTGACGCCCCTTTGAGGTATTTATATGGATTGACGAGGTCGCCTCTCAGTCTTCTCTTCTTTAGACTAAAGAGGCTCAGCTCCCAGTCTCTCCTCATAAGAGATGCCCCAGCCTCTTAATCATCGTTATGGCCTCCACTGGACCCTCTACAGCAACTCTTTGTCTTTCTTGAACTCTGGAGCCGAGAATTGATCACATCATTCCAGATGTGGCCTTACCTGGGCAGGGCAGAAGTGCAAGATCCCCTCCCTGACCTACTGGCCATACTCTCCCTGATGCATTCCAGGATCCCACTGGCCCTCCTGACCCCCAGGATACTCTGTCAGCTCATGGTCAACTTGCCATCCACCAGCACCCCTAGGTCCTTCTCCACAGAGCCTGTCTCTTTTAGATCACTCCCAACCTGTGCTGGTTCTTGGGGTTATTCCCCCCAGGTGCAGGACATGTAGCTGCCCTTATTGAACTTCCTTAGGCTTCTCTCTGCTCAACTTTCCAGCCTATCAAGTTCCCTCTTGAATGACATCACAGCCTCCAAGTGATCAGCCAGATCCCCATCTCAAAGACTGAGGCAAAGAAGGCATTCAGTAATTCTGCCTTCTCTCTATCTTTCATTACCAGGACACCCATCTGATTCAACAGCATCCCCATGTTTTTCCTGATCTTGCTTTTGCTGCTGATGTACTTATAGAATACCTTTTTGTTTTCATTGATATTCTTTGCCAGGCTCAATTCCAAGTGGGCCTTAACCTTCCTAGTTTCATTGCTGCATATTCTGACAAAGTTCCTAGTCTTCTTACATGGCCTGTCCCTTTTTCCCTATCTCATAAATTTCTTTCTTCTATTTGAGGTTTGCTAGAAGCTCCCTGCTCATTCATGCAGATCTCCTGCTCCCTGTGCCTTACTTCTTTATCACAGGAATATGCTGGATTTGAGCTTAGAGGACGTGATGCCTGAATACTGACCTGCTCTCTTGGACTCCCTTCTCTTCTGAAGTCCCATCCCATGGGATTCCTCTAAGTAGATCTTCGAAGAAGTTTAAGTTAACTCTCTAGAAATTTAATGTTCTAGTCCTGTTACCACTCTGCTTCCGCCACACAGATCCCATGTTCCATTATCTCATGGTCACTACAGTGAAGGTCACTATAGCCTTCACATCTTCACTCAGTCCCTCTTGGTTTGTTAGTACAAAGTCTAGCAACACACCTTTCCTTGTTGGTTCTTCCATCATTCGTGTCAAAAAGATATTTTCAATTATCTGCAGGAACTTCCTGGACTATGTGTGCTGTGTTGTCTTGTCCCTCCAACAAATATCAGGGTGGTTGAAATCCCCCATGAGAACCAGGGCCTGTAATCATGAGACTACTTCCATCTGTGCATAGAAAGGCTCATCTACTTCCTCCTCCTGATCAGGTGGATTCTAGTAAACACCTGCAACAGTGTTTAACCTTTTAACCTTTTCCTTAGATTCTCACCTATAAACTCTCAACTCATTCACCTTAACCTGAGTAGAGCTCAATACGTTACAGCTGGTCTCTTAATAATGAGCAACTCCACTACCTCATTACACTGACTTGACCATCCCTGACATTTCAGTCACATGAGCCATCCCACCATGTTCTGTCATTGCATTGAGATCACGACCCTGTGACCACACATAGATTTTCGGTTCTTGTTTATTCGCCATGCTGTACATGTTTGTGTCCAGGCATTTCATAGAGGTAATCAAGCAACTGGGTTGCACAGAAGGGGTGTAAGAGCAATCATGATAGCAATGCACACCCTCAGCACGGTTTGCTCTTTGATCCTCATCTTGAGAGGCAGCCCAGAAACATCTGTCACTGCACTGGTTGGTATGACCTAATCACCATTGACCTAATCAAAAAGGAAGCAATGGCACAAGCATCACCATTTTGAACCCCACTCCTGAGTCCTTCAATCTGAAGTAAGTCTGTCTTTCCATATTGGCCAGGGGGCTGCCAAAAATTCTCTTGCCCACTTTAGACAGGTGAATCCATCCCATCTCTGCTTAACAGGCTACAATCACTGAAGTACAACCCTTTGTTATAAAAGGCAAAATCTTCTCAATGGCACCAGCCATGAAGCCAGATGTTGATCCGCACTCTGTGTTTGCTTCTGGCTCTCCCCTTTACTCTAAGAAGATGACTTGGGAACCAATGTTTTTACTTGCCTCACTAGGTCTTAATAGTCTTCCTTGATCCTGTCTGTTGATTTGCTTGCAGCATCATTTGTTACCCACAAGATAACGTAGTAGCAGGTAGCTGTCCATGCTCTTGAGAAGTTGGGGTACCAACCATGCTCTCAGCAACATCATGAATCCTGGGACTTGGTAGGCAGCAAACTTCTTCTGACTCTTTATTAGGCCAGCAGACGGGTATCTCTGTGCTCTTTAATAGTCACCCACTGCAAGTACTCACTGTTTCTTTTTCTGACAACCTTGCCTGTGGACATCTAAAACCTTTAAAGCATCATATGTGTTTTCTGTCTGAATGTTGGAATGTGGAATTTGAATTAGAGCACTGTTTTTGTGGGTCATGAGAGCTCAAGGTGTCTCCTGCTCAGTGGTATTCATTGTAGGTGGATGGTTCTGAAGGCACAACTATGTCCATTTGAGCCCCTCAGTTCAGCACAGCGTGCTAACTGTCTCTTGCTATTCAGCCACCTGTCACAACAGGCCATCAACCTGTGCACACTTTGTGCCTTTTCTCCAGTAGAAAGAAGTCAGGTTTTTAGTGAGTGATGTCTACACAAAAAAAACATGATTAAAAACTGGCCGGTAGAGCTCCTTTAAAACCATGCTGCTTCCTTCACATTTGGTTTAGATGGACTATAAGCAGCAATGGCCAAACTCCTCCCTGGATCTGTTGCCTGAACCCAGACTAACAGATAACTGAATGTGGTAACTGGGGCACTGTCTTGTTATTAGTGATACTGTAAGAGCACTTTACTGTAGAATTCAGGCAAGACAGGTGTCATAGTTTGACATGGCAGGAATTTAGAGAAGTGAGGCAAAAGTTTTTGTGCAACTGACAGTCTGTTAAACCACTGAGAGCTGGACATGCCTCTGTGAAAAACACATGTTAAAGACGAAGAAATCGAGAACTCTTTTTCTTTTCCAGCCGGCATCAAGTAACCAGGCCCAGCCCGGCCCGGCCTTTGTCTCAGCCAGGCCAGGCCGGCCGGCCCTGCCGCGGGGCTGGACACTCTCCCCCCGGAATGCCTCCCAGCCCTCCCTCCCCTCCTCCACTGGCTGCAGGGAGAGAGGGGTGCCGCGGGGCCAGGTAGAGCCAACCTTACTAACATCGAACTGCTTACTACGCACCGCCAGCCTGTAGCCCAGCCGAACCCACCGGGCCCGGGAGCAGCCCCGCGTCAGTATCAAGATTTGACCCCGTAGAAATTACCTGCAGCCATCGAGCAAGGGGAAAAACCACCAATCCTAGTGCACTACTAAGTTCTAGCCCAGCTAATTAGATCCAAACTACCCCCCATAGCCGGAATTCCCACCATCTAGAACACCCAGCTCGACCGCGGTCAGGTGACCAGTTAAAGAACCCAGACAACATGTTAACCCTTTCAGTACTACAATCCTCCTCCAAGTAAGGAAAAAAACCAAAATACAAACATATAAAATAACAATATAAAAACATCGAAGTCAGTAAAGAAGAAGTCGAGTCCCAAATAAAAAAGATGAAGAGATACCTTTCTTAAAGCTAAAATCCTTTTATAAACTATAAAAACCCCTTTTTCACTATAACACATAAAATTATAAAAAACCAAAGAGTTCAAAACAATATAAAAGAAAAACTTCCATACTAAAATAAACAGATATTAAAGTAGCTGTAATCTCATCAGAAGTGTAAACAAAGAAAGAAAAAGAGTGCTTTTTCCTATACCCATAGGAGAAAAAGAAGAAAATCTCTGTTCCCAGAGATAAAGATTATTTTAAAAATAAACAATAAAAACTTTGACCTTTAAACAACTGATCTTAAACACAATACCCCATAAATCAAAATAACCCATCAACATAGGAAAGCTTATAAAAAATAAGAAACACTTCACAATAACAAAGTTCCCAAACAACAACTAGTCATAAGAGAACCACGAAAAACTGGTTTTTCCTCTTATAAAGGTGTCCATAACCTTAACAACAAAAACTTCTCTCCCTAGGTAAATTAAAAAAACTATTTTAGAAGTAGTAACCTAACTAAAAATTTTAAGTTTTGTTTCTTTACATTGTCAAGAAAAAAAGTTATGAAGAAGAGAAATAGTCTAAAACGTTTGTTTTAATTCTTACTACTTTTTCCCTTTTAGTTACTGTTAATAAAATTTTATTTATACCCTTTTAAAATNTTTTCTCTTCTTTTGACTGCTATCCACATATGCAAGGTTGAGATCTAATTCCACTGACTGACACCTGTTACATGAATTAATCTGTTATTTTTTCCTCAGTGTTAAAAAACTCTATTATTTCAAAAATGTCATTAAAATATTACCAGACACGACAGAACAAAGAAAATTAAATCAAGTGTAATGTGTTACAGCAGTTTCTGTTTGAAAGTGTGTTGAAGTTTAAACCCAGAGATGTATCTAGAAATTGCTGGGTCTCCTTTGGAGACCTGGAATAAGAAGGCACCTACATTATGAAAAATAGATGATACTGAGTTATATAGTTTTAAAACCTTTCTCTACCTTCATTATTTTCTAGTGAATGTAAACAGAGGTTTTAGAAATGTTTTTACCAAGACAATAGGAACAGCAGCTTGCTGTTGTAAGAGGTCTTCCTAGGCAGTACATGGATTAATGTAGTCCTGCTTTAAATCAGGAGTGAACACAAATAACTGGACGCTTACCTTCTTTTAGGAAGAATCTCAGCTGTTACCAATTCATCTGCATTTGTTGAGTTAGTGGGTTTCTTAACTGGGGTGACTGCAGTGAACTGACTCTCTGAAAGAAAATGTCCAAGCCAAACCAGGTATGTCTTTGCATAAAAGGATTTTCTTTTCTTCAGTGACGATTTCTCATTATTAATAACTTAGTTCTAACACTGGACCGCCTCTTCTACCTCAGGTCTATGTTTTGGGAATTATAAAATATGTTTTTAATACTACCTCTACTCTACAAATGAAAACTGTGACTGATTTCCCCAGAGCTCTACAAGTCAAACCTTAAAAGTAACCATTGCAGTTCAGTACTAGAAGTTTGAGGATTAGAATTGCTTTCTTGCTCTGCTGCTGGTCCATGAATAAATACTGAGCAATCCAGTGCATCAAGTAGTTGCATTCTTCAGTGATCCCTTGCCTTTATATGAAGGGTGTAAGTTTACATAGTCATTTTTAATACACAGCGTACATGCCACAGAACACACTAAAAAGTCAGTGTCTGCAGAGCATGGTTTTAAAGGCGCAGGAGAAACCACCAAGTGAAACAGTCAGCAAATAAGTTGTCACAAGTAAACCCAACTTCAAGTTTCAGCTCTCTACAGAATTGCACCTGGCTCAACATAAACAACCTAAAAATTTCCAGTGGATATTTCCACTTTTCTATTTCCTGAATCAAAGATCTTTCAATGCATCAAAGAATTAGCTGTCTTTGTTTAATCCTCAGAAATGTCACTAAATAAATGAGCTAGAAGTGTTTCTACATTTCCCATTTTGGATAGTATCTGTTTTGTTTTTAGACATTCACAGATGTCAGACATTACAAGTTATCATGTACAATCTTAAGGCAAACTCATAAACTAGTCTTTGTATTGCTATTCTTTATGAATGACCTCATTAAATAGCAGTATATTCAAAATCTCTTATTCT
>VWZV01016145.1:0-17686 GCA_013397155.1 Irena cyanogastra | reverse complement strand
CATGTGGTCATATTTCCACTGTGGGGTCAGGGAGAAAGAAAGAAAAAGTATTTTAATCTCCTCTTTGGAAACATTTCAAGTACAAGTCAAGCTCAGCCTTCTGACTATTTCTAGGTCTCTACAAGTTTTTCTACCTGATATGCAACCCTAATTATACATAACTGTAATTTCAGACTTTAAGTGATTCGCATTACATGCCTGAAATCAAGAGAGAGGCACTATGTTGGTTGTTCTTTGCAAGTTAGTTTGTAGTTCATGCAGTAGCATGGAAATGCTGAAGTGAAGATCTATCTACTGAAGTGAATGCGAACCTAGTAATTTGGTTTATCCAAGACCTTAGCCAGACTATAAATTTTTTGGAAGTAACTCCTGCCCATTCTTTCCCAAGTGCCAATTTCGTGCATGATTTTCAGCAACTCTGTGTGTGTGAGGAACACAGACACCATTTTTGATGGATTTTCAGCATAGTGTAGATAGTTTGAATAACTTATAGGGATTAGAAGTCTTCCAGTAAAGGACTATGCAAATGTCACAAACTTATTTGGAAGGACTTTCCCCTCTGTAGACAGGTTATTCTGATTATTTGCTATGAGTAATGAACAAAGAGAATTATCTAAGTATCACACACATTTTAAAAGTCTGTTTCTACTACAGTTATGTGGAAAACCCAAGTATTTTCAAAAACCCAAAACTATTATCACTGCTAAGAAGTAAAAAGAAGCAGAAAATTCAGTTTTAATGAAACATTCTCAGATTCAGGTAAAGGCTGGAGTACATATCATGCTTTAAGCCTTTTCAACAGCCTGCAATGTTATTGCTAACATTTGCACAATTCTTCCAGAAATATTCAGTTCACATTTTGTCATTTGTCATCAAAAATGACAAAACATACTCACTACTTTTAAAAATCTGTGAATAGTAACTCAAAAAGCCCCTGTATTTTGTAGACTGCCTGGGTGTTGTTCTGATATTTTTATCTTTTTTTCTTTTCCTACTCTTTATTGAACCATTTCAAAGCAAAAAGTTAACCCAACAAATGGTATCTGTTGTTCAACTATAAATTTCTACAAGTCTATTCTGACTTTCAAAGATTCTGAGGGATTTTACCATAGTGTGTATAACAGTAAGGTTTAGGAAACATGAAGATCACAATTAAAGGAGAAAAAGAAATAAACAAATTTGAACTTCTGAACCAGTAGCTTGTAGTTAGCTACAGCCACATTCTAGAGTTCTGCAGGGGCTTCTTAAATCTGAAATGTGTGTAAAATGTCATACTTCGGAATATATAAGTATTGGTCTGATAACTCAGTAAATTTGTTTACTCTATTACTGTATTTAATTACTGCAAATTACTGATATAAACTTCTTACCTCTGTTATTAATTGCAATATAGTCTCCCTGCTCTGCTCATGAAACACAGAAAGTTCTGTTATGCAGTCCTCATCAAGATGTCCCAGCTGCAACAACACAATGGATATTGAAGTGTGAGGTTTTCAGTTTACCCCATAATCTATATCTGGCAGTGACACTCTCGTGAAACCCAGTGGACTCAGTCAATAGTCAATGATGATTTTAGACCTTGTATTTCAAATGTTTAGCATCACAACTAAACATTGTAGGAAAACAGACCGAAAAAGTCACACAACTTCAACAACTTTACAGCCTGGATCCTCACAGGTGAGAGCTTATAAATTCAAAAAACCCACCCAAAAGCGGGTGAGATTTTTACTAGAACGGAAGGTACGCTTTTATCTGCCCACAAATATCCGAAGCTACGAGCCTTGCCTATCTCTACCAGAGCCGGCTTGCACTGATGGTGCAAGCAGAGGCAAAGTGTTCTTTACCTAAGGTAACAGTGGCATCTAGTGGCAATGGGAAACATTGGCTGTCAACATGCAGGCGCTCCTCAGCACTTCATGCTGACAGCCAGATTTTTTTTTTTTCCTCTTCATACTGCCTTCATATCTCACACAAGTAAAACAAGTGACAGAGAGACAGGATGAATATTTTTTCAATGAAATTTTAATTTTAATTCAAATTTTCATTGAGGACGACATACAAGAAAAACCATAACCCCATCTACCATGACCTTCAGAATATCTGTGTTTTGCACATTAAACAAAGTACTGATCAAACAGCCTAGGGAAGGAGCTGGTCATTCATATGTGGAAGTACTTAACTTTTTGATGAGAATTCAGTTATTCTGCATACTCAGCTGCAGAATATGATGAAAACATATTTGAAATTTCTCCTCAAGAGAAATCAAGATCAAGTAATAATATTTAGACAGCTAAAGGAATCAGAAAAGAACCACAACCGTCTCAAAGTTCATCTTGTAACAATTTCATGCCATGCACTATGAGGATGGTAGTAAGCCAGTAAATATTACATTAAATGCTTTAGTATCTATCTGACCAGAGTACTTACTGAGTATTTACTTTGCCACTGAACAGCATCAGCAAAACCTTGCATGAGCCAAGGGTGATTTAACAGGTGTTGGACCGTAATCCGCTTCTTTGGGTCGACCTGGTGGGCCATAAAAATCAAAGCGATACTTAAATTGTGGAGAAAAAGTGAAGAAACAATTGATCTTCTACACAGAATGTTAGGGTGATTAGGGACAAAACGAGAAACCAATACTGTTTCAGAGTTCACAAAAGAAAGCACACACTCAAAGATCCTAGCTGTGAAGAGCAGCTACAGAACCTACAGTTACAACATTCTTCCAGGGATATGTCGCGTTAGCTATATTCCTTAGGTGTAGACTAAATGTATATTTGGGCTAAAAAACAGCTCTTGTTTTTATAGCACATTAAGAAGAACCAAACGCATGCTGTTTGAAGACTTTGTAAAATCATGTAAACTTTGCTAATTATTTGTGGAATCAAACATTTTTCCCAAATATTTTTTTGCTGAAGGCAATGGTAATCTTTTCTTCAGAAAATTGTAAAAACTAAACTTCTTATCTAAACACAGAATGTTTTTTAAATATTTCATTGATGTAATATTTTGAACCAATTAAACCGTACTTTATACATCTATTGAATGGAAACAATAACTTTTACCTGCAGCATTTGGTCAAGGAGCAGTGTACTGCTAGGAGAGAGCCAGTTTGGAGTACTGTATTTTCCTCTCTGCAAAAAAAGAAGAGCATTTAGAAGTAACACTGAACCTCGAAAGGAACTACTAAATTACTTGGACAATAGTGACACGTGTACTTTGTGAATAAAAGAACAGCAGGAAGATGTGAACTCAGTTTAAAAAATGACTTGCATAAATGTCATGGCAGTACTAAAACCCAGCAGCGTTAGTAAGGAAAATGCCACATTTGAATCACCAGCTGCAGTTTTCATCCACTCTGCTTCTGTGACACTTCCATCTCCCCCCACTTTTGCAGCTGACCTGTTCCTTTCTCCATTGCCTTAGTTCATCCTATCAACTTAGTACTGAAGTTCTAGAAGTGCAAACATACTGGATTATGAATGACTGATATTAGCACTTCGCAGCATAAAGATTCCCTGAAATCACTACTTTTCAGACACTAAAATTACACCATCCTCAATATTAGGATATTCTTTTCTGAATAGATTACATCTAATGCTATACTTTCAATCTCATACAGCAGACAGGAGAAAGGTTACAAATGTAGCAAGTGAGATTCTTTTCAAGGTAATTATTTACTGCTGTTTTTCTTTAATTTTTGATTAGAAGAAAATTGAAAACAACTCCAAGACATGAGGTGTAACAGTAGCTAGAAACCAAAACAAATTCACCACCAAGAGTCATTTATTTCTGAATGAAAATTGAGTTAAAAATAAAAATCAGTACAAAGGCATTGTCAAGTAACACAACTGTCATTTTGTAATGGCAGTCTTCTTTCTACAGACAAAGGCCTTAATAACAAAACAGTTGGTATGCTATGCAGCCACATTTCTAAACACAGTATGTACTGCGTTGACATCATAGATTAAAGACTTTCAGTTACATCTTTACAGGCACTACTAGTAAGTTATTTAGGAATAGTTCTGTAGGCTGTTTTACAACACAGCTTTACTATGAAACTAAATAACACAGGTATTCTACATTTTGTTTTTAGTATAATGCTACAGAACAAGATATTACAAAGAGCAATTTGTACTGTGGGCAGTACTGGGTGGTAAATAGGTTGTGATATCTGCCAGGCACGTAAGGTCATACCAGAAGTAATTTTTTTTTTACAGTAGTTATACCACAGTTTAATTTTTCAGTCAAAAAGTCAAGCCACTGATTCACAAAACAACAGATGTGGAACATTCCAGGGAATGAACACTGCATCTCAGTCATATGACTTTAATTAGATTCAAGCAGCACATTTGACTTGGAGCAACAGGTTTGAGATGAGATTACAATAAATTTCAGGATTTAAAATGTGTGAAACTAATGCCACAATAGTGGGTGTCCTCATTTGAAACAATTTTCAATTCACAACCACATAAAATTAAAACAAGTTCAGAGTGGAAATAGCAAGTATGCATCTTAACACCTGAAACATAATTGGTTTTTGACTGCTCTCAGACTAAGCTTTAAAACCTCATTTGTCATTTCAGCTCACTTCAACACATTCCACTGGCAGACATTCTATTGCTTCAAACAACTCAGTTCATAGTTCCTGTCCATGCTAGACAATGGTAACTACACATAATAATTTTTTATATTCTTAATTAATATCTCCATTTCACATCTGAGTTCTCAGCCCAGTGAATGCCTTAAGCAGTTGGATCATTTACCAGGTTCTGCATCTTGGTGTAATGAGTACGAAAAAGGGCTTGTCATCCTATGACAGCATGCTTACAAGTTGACACATTCTCAATCTACACTGACCTTCTGGGTAGACAACATAGTTCACACCACAAGCAGAGAGGGAAAAGCAGCTCAACGACCCCGCTGTTTTTACTTAATAGCAATTTTACTGAGGAACTCTAAGTGCTTGCTAGCATTATTTGATAAGACTCCTAATCACATGGTTTAGTTTAGGTAGTCTTGCAAAGAGCAGGGAGTTGAACTTGATGATCCTTGTTGCCCTCTTCCAACTCAAGATATTCTATAACTGTATGAGTTGGGAAGTCATGTAATTTTACTGGCATCTCATCTGAACATTAGCACCTTTACATAATCTCTTTGGATTAGGTAGTCTTTGCTTATTTTTTCCCTTTTATTTTTAGAAGTTCTCTCCAATAACTCAAACTAAGCTTCCTAGAGATCTTCTGTCAAGGTACTGAAGTGTACTCCAATTCCAGATTAAAAATCCACACTCTGATGAAATAATCAGGTGCTTCATAGAGTTCAGACTGTTATGCACCCTGAAAACATTTCCTGTGCAAAGCAGTGTCAGTTGCCCCCTGCCAAAGCAGGTCTTGAATACTCTCAAAGAGGGTTTTTTGATGCCTTTTTCAAGACATATCAGACTCTTGGCGAGAGGAAAACGAGGTAGAGGAATACAAAGCCATTACTCTACACTGTTGCTCATCATCCCACTTTATCAACACAGATTTCTGTGGCAGCTCAGAAGTGGCTGGCAGAGATGCATGTGTGATGAGGAACAACAGCTGTTTAGCCACATCAAGAGGAGTTTACAGGGAAAGAACCAATAACTTAATTATACTATGTACTATTTATTCAACTCCTTTTGGAGGAGGAAAGTAAAATAGCAGATGCAGAATCCTGCTTTTCCTAGACATGAGAATGGCTGACATTCAAGAAGAGTATTTTTAGTAATTTTTAGGCAGAAGGCAGATGAACACTCAGACATAAAAGTCCAGCCCACCAGCAAGAAAATGATTTTCCTGGAACGATCTTTTCTACTGTATCATAGGATCAAGCTAGAGGCTGAGGGGAAGCAGAAACAAATCCACAAAATACTGATCAAAAGAGAAGCAAAGCATAACAAAATTCCGCAGATAAGCCTTTTTTCCCCTCAAATCAGAAAGCAAAAATCTCCCACAATGCTTAGTGACTCCTGTTCTTCATGTATTCTAGTATCATCAATACCTACCATGATCTTCCTGTAGACAGCCATGACATTGTCATCATCAAAGGGGAGAAAGCCACACAGCAGAGCATACAGCAGTACTCCCATACTCCAAATATCAGCCTAAAAAAATAAAAGTGAGGGTTCACTAACCTCATATGTCTAAAATGGCTTAGAGACTGATCACATTGTCTCCTTTTGGCAAAGCCCACATAAAACCTGTGGAAAATAGGTTCCTTAACTCTGGACAGAACTCTTATAGTCCAAGTGAAAGCACACAATTTTCAATTCCCTGAAACTAGAGCACTAGTAAAACCATTACCCTTTTCCTTAGGTCACCAAATTGCTGCATTACTTTCAACATACAAGGATTTCACTGACTAAAAGGAAATCAAACTCGTCTGAAGGGATTTTGTACTCAAAAGTATTTGTGATTATGACACCTGTCAGTACAGTTACAATCAGCTTTAAAGCCCCACTGTTTCTTCTCTGTGTAGACATGAAAAGGACTATATGCCTCATACTGCAACTCTCACTTCAATCATAAAGATAAAAGAGGTTTGAGGAGCACTGACTTTGTGGAAAACAAAAAGAAAGCAAGATTTAGAGGTTAGGGACAGTGGTGCAAAGGAGGTAAAGGAAAAAAGACTTACTCCATCCAACAACACAGACAGTTAGGAAGATTGAGGAGATTGAAATTGCAGCATTTTGAATGGATTGACAAGGGCATGTAGCAGACCCCAATGTTCTAGTCACAGAATCAAAGCTGGATAAATTCCACAGTTTTTGTTCTCTTTAATTTTATTACACTGCACAGTACAAAGAGCAAGTTTTCATAGAAGATTTCAAAGGCAAAGTACACAAGAGACCGCACAGAAATTTGCAGCAAGACTTGGATAATTAACAGAACAAATTGCTGCTTGGAATAATGTCGTAGAAGGCAGTTATTTTTTGTAGAGCAACACCTGGGAACAGTGAAGGATTAGTCAGAGATGAAGAAGTCAAGTGCAGAACCTGTGGTCAGGAGCTATTCCAGGCTGTGACTGCTCTCAGTCACACAGCTTCTGAGAGCCACTGAGGCAACATGACAGTGAAGAAAGATACGAAGGGAGTATATCTGAATCTCACCACCTTTAAATACATGGTGCACAGGGGAAGAAAACACCCTAACCCACAATTGTACCACCTACTTCTGAGCCAATGTATGCTTTGCCCTGTATCAGCTCTGGTGCTGCATAAGCTGGGCTTCCACAGCAGGTGTTCAGATGGTAATCAAGGCCACCCTGGAACAAGACAAAACTGATGACAAAGAAGCACTGGCTCTAGCACAAATGGCGTCTTCTAGTAACAACATACTAGAGGCCTCAGAAGCTCCATCTTCCAATGGTGTGTATATACAGTCACTTAACATTTTCCTTTGGTATAATATATGGCTTCACCAGGCAAAAACTGTCCAAGACCAGGAGAATCCTGTAAATGTTCAGATCCCAAGCTGCTCCTTCACATGCTGTCCCAGCAGCCTTTTCTGCAGCTCCTCCTGTGATAGGAATACTTCCCTTTGTGACCAGAAAGAAAACCAATGGAACTTGGGAATCAGTAATCCAAGAGCTACTGGGCATGAGGCTGGTTGGATATTCATATCAATATTTAAAAGAGACACTATATCAATATTAAGAAGAGCCACTAAAATGCTTCCTTATTAAAAACGTGTTATTCCTTAGCCTGGGCTTTGTTCTAAGCAGAACAGAGTGAGATGACATTGTACCACCAAGACAGTGGTCTAATACTCCTATTTCCTGCAAGGTGCTTTAACTTGACTCAGCTAAAACAATCTGTGGACTTTGGATCAGACTCTATTCTTTCTATTAAATTCCTTCTTCCCAACACCCATCTCATGTGAAGATGACAAACAGAGCAGCAACGTAGAAACCAACTTTAAACTTGTTAAACAACTCAGTACAAACATGTGGATCCAGAGGCTTTGTAAAGGTAAGGGGAATCTATTTGATTTGATCCACAATCTCTACACATAGACAAATCCTATGGAAATGACACATGCCATTGAAAATTATTGGGGGCAAATGGATATCAGCATAAGCTTTACAGTACACACCTTGTGGGAGTAGATGCTCTACACACAACACAATCTGTGCCTTATATTGGGATGAAAGATGAAGTGTAAGAGGAGAAAAACTGATATTCTGCACAGAAAGTGTAAAACTGTCTCACACTGTTAAGGCCCTACCAAGCAATTAGCAGTGGGACAACTACATCAACAGCTCAAATTCAGGGAAAGGCTCTGCGCTGCACCCTGAAGTCATGCCTGCAATTTTTATGAGTGCACTGTAGCTGATTAAGTTCTATTACAAGAGCAACTGACACCCTTACCTTTGGCTTTGCACAAAGACCAAAATCTATCAGCTTCAGATTATGTTCCTCGTCAATCAGCAAATTTTCCTAGTAAAAGAGAAAGTAGTAATGAATTCTTACATTACGCCAGGTATCCAAAAAACCACATTTTCTTTCACCCTATTTCTTCTTGCCATTACAAGCCATAATTTACCTCAAGCTCTCCAAAATCTAGAGATTTTGGCCTGTTGCTAATGAATATATCCTGTGTTCCAGATAGTGACTACATCCTCCTACCTCCTCAGAAAGGATTAGGGGGCTGCTACACAGAAAGCAGAAGCTGTGAGGCAGCAGCCTGCCCAGGCAGAAAAAGCAGCCAATGATATCCCAGATGGTGTGAAAAGATGCAGAGCTGGCAAAATGGGAGAAGCCATTTGCCCCCCGTTCACCCCAGTGAGAACAGCACATTCCGTTTCTGCCCACCCTCTAGCACAGGAATGACACCAAACTGAGGTAAACTCTGTGGATGGACACCAGCCTGTCTGAGGTGCTGGAGCACTTTTTCCTTGAGGAGGCTGAGGGAGCGATGGTTTTTCAGCCTGGAGGTGACAAAGCCTCAGTGGAGACCTTATGGCAGCCTTTTCATTCCTACAAAGTCAGCATAGATACAACATCTCCACAGAAGCACATGGTGGGACAATGACAACCAACAAGCTTCAGGAGACATTCAGACTGGTACTAAGAAAAAAGCCTTTCTCATGAAAAACGAAATGAAGAGCTTAACAGGTTTCCCAGCAACATTATGATGCGTCATCCTAGGGAGAGGTCCAAGATGTGACTGGATGAAGAAGCTTGGTCTGACACTGTTTTAAACAGGAGATAAAAGCAAAAGCCACTAGAAGTCAATTCCCAAGCAAGATATCTTACAATCCTATGAATCCATCAGGTCTCCAGCTACAATCCCAATCCTTCCAAGAAGGACACAGAAGGCTTTGCTTGGAGAGCTCTTTGGAGACAAGGATTTCATGAGCTGTCTAGTAAAATGCTTGTACTCTAAGAATTTGCTTTTCTCAGTTATCAGTGTCTCTGAACATGCAAACTTCCAACCCCTTCTAGGAGAAATGGTCTCAAGGCTTCCATTCCCTAAGCCCATACTTAATTCTTGTGGTGACAGCAAAGCCACAGGATCAGCCTTGTGGCACATCCCTCCTCACTCCTCACTTGTTTACATTGTGGGAGGCACATTTTCCTTTGATTGTCAAACAGAACAGTTTGCACAATAGAGAGGAACCATAACAACTCTCTCTGGGTACATGCTGGAATAAAGGGGATAGCAAAAATGCCTAACCAACAGTCAAAATCAAATCCATGTCTGCTGCACTCTCAACTGGAGTGAACTATTCTGCTTCTCTTCCAGAGGAAGCTCCTTCCTCGGATACAGCTACATCCAACTCAGCTGAGGAACAAAGGAGTAAGTAGAAATAATGCTCTTTCAGCAAATATTAACTAAAGAGCTCTAAGCACAGGAGAACAGAGAAGGCAACTCACACGAACTCCATTCAGAGAATGAAAAGTTGGTCATTATTATTTGTGCAAATTCGACTACTGTTCAGACTTACTGGTTTGAGATCCCTGTGGGCATATCCCTGACTGTGCACATAAGCAATTGCTGAAACAATCTGCCGAAAAAATATGCGAGCTTCCTCCTCGGAAAGGTGGTCCTTAGAAATTATGTAATCAAACAGTTCTCCTCCAGGACAGTACTGCATGAAAGCAGGAAAAAAAGAATACATTTGGGATACAGTCATGAAATGTAAACATGAACAAGGGCACTGGACAGCAAGAAAGCACTCTTCTCTTTCCTTCCCTCAGCTTAATCCCAGCAGCGCCTAGGCATGCCCCAGGCCAGTGTGCAACAGATCTAACAAGCCCAAGAGCCCAACTCTTGCCTGATGCTTGCCACAGCCATATCACACTACCAGCAAAGGTGACAGAAACTGCCAAAAACGTGACAACTTGGTGGCACCTCTCAGGTCCCACATATCCTGCTGGTGCTGTTTTTTGGAGTGTGAGGTCGTAATTAAAGTCAGTTTGTTCATTGCAAACAGTGAAATGTGGCTTTTACAATGAGACAGAACACATTATTGGCTTAATTTTTAAACTACAGCACCTTGGACACACTCATAATTGAGATGATTTTCTAAGAATTGTTTCATTTAGACTCTGATACGGCTAAGCCCAGAGACTTTTGCCATAGCAGAAACACCATTCCTTACCTCTAAAACCATAAATATTTTCTTGGGTGTCTCAATCACATGATACAACCGGCAAATGTGCTGGTGACACAAGTCCTTCATGGCATCGATTTCTAATTTAACACGAGGCAAGTCATCCTAAAAGATCACAACAGCAAGGTATGAAATTGCCAAGTAGTCTGACAGCCTGTACATCGAAGTAAGCCTGCACATCAGAACTGCTCAAACTCAAACCAGCACCAGCTCTGTCATGGCTCACGTGCCCTCCTCACACATTGGTCAGTAAAACCCAAAGGGGCATATGTACAATGCTACTATTCTTATCAGCACTCCATTTGACTTACAGTAGTTTATTTAATTACTTAACATTTAAAGCTGTAACTGCCTCAGTTTTATAGCCAGAGAGCATTGCTCTCTCCACATGAGGGCACAGGATTTGTGGTGCCATTAAAAATATTTTAAGTCTACAGCATCTACCACTAGCCCACAGTAATAGGTCACACCCATGCTCCTGAAAGCTCCACAGGAACAGCACATTACCAGCTCTGAAGTATCTTTTGGATTACCTGTAAAGCAAGCTTGTCCATGATTTTTATTGCAACTTTTTCACCAGTGAGACGATGTCGCGCAAGTTTTACCTTTGCAAACCCACCTAGAATTTGAAATAGAGATGTATAAAGCTCTGCATGGTGACAAACTTTCTCACCCTGATGTAAGTCGCTCTGAAGCAAATACCATATGCACTGCATGTAGCATCATTGCTAGAGGAAGAAGCAATTGCTGCCACCACCTTCCAGTTACACTTCTACAGTTGCACCCCGCAAAATACACCGAGAAAACATGACCCACAGACTCTGAAGTGACAATTAATCTCTCAGATAAACATGAAGGTGAGCGGACACATCACACACATTTGTTTGCGCTGAGCCCACCTGTACCGACTGTTCCGTGTAATTCATAGTACTTGAGAATTTCCTCATAGTCATCTCCGGCCATTCTGCGACCCGCAGGACGCAGGCAGCTCTTCTCACCACCTGCAAGGGAAGACCCCATATAGCGCTCATGCTTTCGGGCACAGAAAGCGACTCAGCACCAGCCCCCGAGGAGAGCAGAGCGGCTGCTGTTCCCACGGACCTGTCACGGCTGCCCGGCGACAGGCGCGGGAGCACCGCGGTTCCGACTCGCAGCGGCCAGAAGACTCTCGAGTCCCACCCCGTTCCTTTGGGCGCTGTCGCCAGGAGTCGTCTCGAGTGTTATCCCGTCCCGAGGCAGCGACCCCACAGCAGAGCAGCCTAGAGTCCGTTACCATTCAAATGTCCCGCTTCCGGCCGCCGGGATCGAAAAGCCAATCTCCGCGCGCCGCCACACCGGAATGGGCGTTGAAGGCACGGGTATGCCGGGAGGGAGGGATATAGGGAGCGAGCGCTGCCAGAGTGGGAAGGGCTCTGCTGCCGGCTGGCTGCTACCGGGGGCGGCCTCAGCCGAGACTAGTCCCTACGGAGGCAGGAAACAGCGTCTGCGTCTCCCAGAAAGCGTGTGCCCAGAAGCAGCGGTGGGGATGGGAGCGGAGTCCCCGCCGCAGGTGCTGGCGCCAGGCACAAGATGGCGGCCGAGGCCGTTGCTCCGAGGTGGTGATGTCTCCCGCCGCTCCCCGCGGGCTTTCCCTCCAAAGCCCCGGCCGGCCGTGGCTGCCATTCCTAGCACCGCTGCTGGGCGTCCTGGGGACGGCCTACCCGAGGCAAAGAGTCTCTCCGGGCCGGAGCACCGAGGGGCAGGCGGGAGTTTCCATAATAGGCAGTAGGTTCATTAATGCAGTATTGCAGCTTTGCTCTTTACACGCGAAGAATCACAAGTCAGTTTGTACCCCCGTCTGCCAGCTATTTAAAGAGGCAGGAAATGTGACGGGGTTGGGGTTGGAGAAAAACACGAGAGGAGAAATGGCAGGAAATGTGACTGGAATAAGGACAAGAAACATGAGGGGAGAAAGTGTGAGAAGCACGAGAGGAAAAGAGTAGGAAATATGAGGGGGAAAATGACAGGACATCTGAGGAGAAAAAAGGTCAAGGAAACAGTATGGGGAAAGTGCAAGAAGTGTGTGGGGGGAAAAGGGCAGGAAAATGGGGGGGGAAATTGGGTTGCAAAATCATCAACTTTTATCAAAATGTCCATAGCAAAACTAGCCTGTGTGACTCCTTCAGGATGCTGCACAAGCTCAGGGCCTACCATACCTCCAGGGTCTAGCCTGGCCCTGGCAACAGGGTGCTGATCTGTCCATCCTGGTAGTGCGGAGCGTGGAATGCCCTGAAGCAGAATGGCTGTTGCTGGCAAAGAGCCCACTGCTTGCTGAGGGCATAGGCTTCCATCTGACAAGACAAAGCTTGGACTGATAGGTGGTTGTGCAGGCAAAATGCCTGTGCCTCTCAAGGGGCAGGATTAGAGAGTCCCTTTTCTGTAGAAGTACATGATATTGTTCTCTTGGGACAGCTTTTTGTCAGTTCTGTCTTCCCCTTGGGACATGGCCTGGACGCTGTAGGCTTTCTCTAGGGACAAATCTTAGTTGATGTAGTCTTTTCACTCTTCCTCCTCCCTGGCAAAGGCTCCATTCGTGGTCTTTGGCACTAACAGGACTGATAACTTCAACTGTCCCTGCCCACTGTCTGCTGTGGGCATGGGCTTCCAACAAGTGAGGTGAAGGACTGGGTAAGCAGCAGGGGCTGTGCAGTGCAGCTGCCCGGCTCTCTGCATCTGTCTCTGCATCTCTGCATCTGCACACTGAAGGCCAGAGGAGCTGTTATTGCTGCCTCTTGTGCCTCAGCAGCAAGAGGTGCATGGTGCTCCCCTCCTCAGGAACTCTGGCCAGACCTGGCTCAGAGGCTGTGGCGCCCACTGGGGCAAGAGGTGCTCAGGTCACTGGCTGCCTCTCCTGATACCTCTGTGCCCATGCTGCTGAGACAGTTAGGCCTCCTCTGGGTAGCAGTGTGAGGGTCCTCATTGTTCACTGGGCCCAAGGAGTTGTCCCAGATGCTGTAGCTGACATCATCTGATTGGGACAGGTTGTTGGTGAGACAGGTTTTTTTCATTGTCATCTTCTCTTTGGGAGAGCTCTTTGTCATTGGTGTCTTCCCCTTGGGGCAGGTCTTGGTCTTTCTCCTATTCGTGTTGGGACATTGTCTTTCCTGTGGGAGACCTATTTATTATTGTCATATTTCTACTGGGACATGCCTTTGTCATAGTGATCTTTATCTTGGGACATACCTTGGTTGTCTTCCTGCTGAGTAAATTTTTTGTCATTGTCTTCTTCTCTTTTGCACAGGTGTTTATCTCTCTTGTATTTGCCTTGGGACATCTCTCTGTCATTCACATCTTCCCCTTGGGACATGTCTTTGTCATTGTTGTATTCCTATTATGACAGCTCTTTATCACTGTAATCTTCTCACTGGGCCAACTCTTCTATCTCCTGTATTCACCTTGAGACAGATATTTCTCATTGTTGTCTTCCATTTCAGCCAGTTCTTGGTCTCTTGTCTTCATTTTGGGACATTGGATGGTGCTATCCATCATCTTCCCACTCTTCCTCAGATAAGGCAGCATGATTGGAAAATTTGGTTCCAGAAGCTCTCACACCTTCTGATGACTCATGATTTTTTCAAAATCCTGGAAAATTTGTCTGGCTTTCCTGAGCAGGAACAGTCTATGCTCTGCAGAGGCTGGGCTTCTCATCTTCACCTCTGTCCTGCTTTAGGGCAATTTTGGGAGAAAACTTTTAAAGGAGTTTCCTCTAGAAAGGCCCATTCAAGTGGCTCCTGTCCCAGCTGGTTTGGGAGAAAGATTTCTTTGGAGAAAAGTGGAAAGAACTATTTATTTAACAGGCAAGGCATTCACCAGCACAAAAAAAAAAAAAAATGAACAATATTAAACAATAAAACCTCTTGCCACTCCAGAAGAGATGACAAACTCAGAAAAGTCGCCTTGGTGGGCTGTAGCTCGGCTCACTCAGTCTTTTATCACCCGTCTGGCACTGGAAATGCTGTGGCCCAGGCCTGGCTCATTGGGTTACAGGTGCGAGCTACTGGGGTTCTTCTGGGTGTTCAGTCCAGAGCAGGTTCAAACAGGTCCAAAGAAAAAGAAAACCCACAGTCCAAGGAACTTCTCTGCCTCAGCTAGCTAAAAACTACCTAGAAACAAAGGAGAGCTCGGTCCTGCTCTCTGTTTGTCCACAGACAACACAGTTCAGGAGCAGGATGCGGGGGAGCAAGTGCAGTTTCTGGTAACAAACTCCGCGCTTCTTCTCTCCCCTCTTCGCTCTCGGAACAAGTCTTAAAGGTAGAAAACTTACTATCTAGCCTAAACAGAACAGATGATTGGGGATACATGCATCATATAGCCAACCTAGGACATTCCAGCCCTTATCTTCATATCGTCAGTTTACTACTAAAACTAGTATGTATTCTAACTCTACAAACACATGCATTATATATAATGTACAGTTATACACAGCCAATGGCAGTAACATTCAGTAAACAGTGATATTTACATATAGTTCTCACTCAACAATAGATCTCTCTGAGGCACACATCATGTTGTTTTATCTTTCTGCATTATTTACTATGTACAACTTGGTCTCTGGGCAAAGACAACCCTATGAATGGATTTGTCTGTACTTGAGGCAGAATTGATCTAAACTGTCTTTTTTGACAAACTTCTGACATGCAGCAGTGGAGCTTTGTCTTCGTCTACTGTATCCATGGACTCAGATTGGGCAGGGCCCACTCAGTTGGTAGAGCTTCAGGTGGCTTTTGATCAGGTGGCTTTTGCCAGATGTTGTTCTCAATTTTTGAAAGATCTTTTAACGCTTTCAAGGTGGTTTTTAACAGTCAATTGTACTTCTCTATTTTTTGTGCAGCTGGTGCATAGTAGGGGATATGGTACACCCACTCAATGCCATGTTTCTTAGCTCAGGTGTTGATGAGGTTGTTCATGAAGTGATTTTGTTGTCTGATGTAATTCTCTAATTCTCTCAGGGGCACTATGTTTCTAAAGGACGTGTTTTTCAGGGCTTAGGATGGTATTACGGGTAGTGGCATGAGGCACAGGGTAGGTCTCCAACTATCTAGTGGTGGCTAGATATTGTGAGCACACACATATCTACTATTCTGAGCACATAGTGTTTACTTTGGTCTGGGGCAGTGTGATGTAGTCTATCTGCCAGGTTTCTCTATACTTATATTTGGACCACCGCTCACTATACTATAGGGGCTTCAGCCACTTGGCTTGTTTGATTAGAGCACCTGTCTCGCAGTTATGAATAACTTGCAAAATACTGTTCATAGTTAGATTCACTTTTCGGTTTCGTGCACTTAGAGGTGGCATCTCTGCACTTTGAGGTGTCATGAGCTTACCAAGTTAGGAATAACTTTCTCTTGTGTTGTCAATCTAAGTTTATCTTCGACGTGTCTGTCTTTGCAGCTTGATTTACTTGTTGATTGTTTTGGTGCTCTTTATTGGCTTTATTGTTGGGGACATGGGCATCTATGTGATGGACTCTCATAGGTAGTTTCTCTACTTTGGTAGTGATGTCTTCCCACTCATCAGCAGTCCAAATTGGTTTTCTTCTATGCTGCTGATTAGCCTTTTTTTTACTTTTCTAGCCAACCCCACAGGATATTGGTAACTATCTATGAATCAGTGTAGAGGGAGAGCTTTGGTTTTTTCTCTTTTTTGGCAGTGTCTAGGGGCAGTTGAACAGCTTTGGGTTCAGCAAGTTGACTTGATGTACTTTCTCTTTTAGTAGCTTGTGCAACCTGTCGTGTGGGGTTCTATGTGGCTGCTTTCTACTTTCAGTTAATTTTTACAATGCAACAGGAACTGTTAGTGAAAAGAGCCTAGTGTGTTTCTTCTGTTGGTAATTGGTTATATGGTGGAGCTCTTTCAGTACGTGTTACTTGTTTTCTTCTTCATCAGTGAGACTAAAGTTTTCACTTTCTGGCTAGTTTGTAATTATCTCTAAAATCTCAGTCTTTTAATACGGGCACGCTGTGTGATGAGGGCAGTCTATTTGCTCTATGTGGCACTGGTGGTATGGTGGATAGAGGGAACTTTTGCTTTGAACATCCACCCCAGCACTGGTAGTTGGGATGCCAGGAGGATTTGTTCTTCTGTACTAATTACTTTTGAGGAAGCTTGGACTTTTTCATAGGCTGCTAAAATTTCTTTCTCTGTTGGAGTGTAGTTTTTTTCAGACTCTCTATAGTTTCAACTCTAAAATCTTAGTGGTCAGTTTCGAGTTTCAGTAGGCACTTTCTGCTAAAGGCTGTAGGACAAACTATGGCTCCTGGCTGTAGAGTAAAGCACATTCTTCACAGCTGGTTTTGTCTTGACTGGGCTAAGGGTTACTGCATGAGCAATTGTTTGCTTGATTTGGGCAAAGGCTTGTTGCTGTTCAGGGTCTCACTGGAAAGTGTTCTTCTTGCAGATGAGTAGGTAAAGAGGGTTCACAATTCGGCTGTACTCAGGAATGTGCATTCTTTAAAAGCCTATGGTGCCTAGGAAAGTTTGTGTTTTTTTCTTGTTGGTTGGTGGAGACATTGCTGTGATCTTGATGACATCAGTGGGAATCTGATGCTGTCTATCTTGTCACTTCACTCTCAGGAGCTGGATCTCTCAAGCTGGTCTCTTAACTTTGCTCTTCGTGATGGCGAAACTGGCTTTCAGGAGAATCTGGATGATTTTTTTTTCTTTTCTCAAATGCTTATGCTGCTGTGTTCCCCCACACAATGATGTCATCAACGTACTGCAAATGTTCTGGAGCCTCACCTTTCTCTAGTGTAGCTTGGATCAGTCCATGGCAGATGGTGGNTGGATCAGTCCATGGCAGATGGTGGGACTGTTTCTTCTCCTGGGGCAGTCAGTTTTAGGTGTACTGCACTCCCCTCTACATGAAGACAAACTGAGGCTTGCATTCTGCTGCTAGGGGAATGGAAAAAAATGCATTGGCAATGTCGACAGTGGGATACTACTTTGCCGCCTTGGACTCCAGCATGTCTGGAGCTGCCGCATGTCTGGCACAGCAGTGCTC
>VWZV01016144.1:0-220948 GCA_013397155.1 Irena cyanogastra | reverse complement strand
AAAATTTTAAAAAGTGAGCGGTTATTTCTCACAACATCAATTGACGCTTTGGCTACAAGCTCTGAAGCACAAATAGGTCCTTTTGTGGCCCTCCTTGTCCATCCTCACCAGCTGGTGTGGGGGGAGTACACAACCCCCCACTGACCAAGCCTGCCAGACATGCAGTGCCCAAAGTGCCTTGATCTTCCCCAGCAGACCAGGCTGGCCTTGGCATGATGCTCTCAGAGCCAAATCAAACTCAGTTTTTGGAATGGTAATACTGCTCTGGTGGGTATTTAGACACTTCCAGGCTTACTGTGGTGTTGGGGGGTGAGTTTCTTTTTTTTTTGTACTTACGGAATTTTTTCCCATAAGTTGCTAAGAAACTAACTACTGGGTACTTATGTGTACTTAAAAAAGACAAAAGACTGTGTCTAAAGTCAGAAGAAGAATAGAGCATCTGACTATACCTTTTTTTTTCTCAGAAAGGGAGAGAGATACCGCGATAATGGGGGATAGGTAAAAAGAGTTGGGAGCAGCTGCTCTCTCGCTCTTTAGCATCGGAGGAGGACGGCCAGGCTGTTGTTTACTTCGGGAAGAATTCACCGGCACTGCTGGAGCTCAGCCCTGAGGGACCGATCACCGTATGCCGTGCGCCCCGAGAATTCCTGAACCTCGCCTCTCCCTGCCCTGCTCGGAGTCGGGCCGCCGCTGTCCCGCCCCCGCTGTTTTCTTCGGTACTGCTCTGGGTTTCTCCATGCTGCACCCAGCACTGTCCCGGAGTTCCAGCTACCACTGCGGAACTTGTGACACATCTCATCCACCAGCTCAGGATTTTTGCTCATTCCTGGCTGTGACAGTAACTGCACCAAAGAGGAAAGTACTGGCAGCCGAAAAAGTTTTTACTAAGTCCCTGGTTCTGTTTGTTGTTAATGCCATAGTTATTGTTATTTTGTTTGCCTTGTTATATATACTAGTAAAGAACTGTTATCCCTATCCTCATATTTTTGCCTGAGAGCCCCTTAAGTTCGAAATTATAATAATTCTCCATTCCAAGAGAGGTTTCTGCCTTCCCTAGCAGACACCTGTCTTTCAAACTAACTCATGTGGCTTAGAAATGAATATTTATTATTAATTATATTCCTTCTCTGGAGCCAGGGTAAATCACAGGATAAATCACTGCTACTTGATGATAAAGGGTCCAGGAGCCAACCTTTAGCTTTGCCTGAGATTTATGCCCATTTAAAAACAAAGATCCTGACAAAAGAGACAGATTTCCTGGCAGGGAAGTAACTGTTTAATTAGTGAGATGATTCATGTTTTCAATCACAGTTTATAGCAGGCCCTTTACAGTCAGCCATAAAGCAGGAGACTGCAGGTATGCCAGGCCCTCAAAACCAACCCATCTGTGTTCCCTGTGGTGCAGGCACTGGCACACACAGCTCTGCAGGGATGGGGTCACTGTGCCAAGGAGCCCAGCTGGACCCCAGCACCTGAAGACCTTCACCAGAGCCACTCATAAACCCTTCCCAATGGGTCTGAAGCATGGGAGAGACAGGCACCCCCTCCTTCCCACCTTCTCCCCCCATGTCTCAGACCCAGTGTCAGCTCTAGCAGGGAATTCTCTCCCTTCCTCATTCAGCCCTGGGCTGCTCCTGGCAGGAGCTTTGCTCTCCAGATCCCGTGCACTGGCTCCCAACCTCCCCACAGCCAGCAGCAAGGGCCTCTGTCAAGTGCCACTGCTGTCCTTGGTGGCCATTTGGTTTGCAGGTGTAGGGAGCAGTTGGGGGCTGGCTGCCCCTCTATGTTTTTCCCAGTGAGATTATCATCAGGGACACCCTGGAACTGGAGGGCTGGGCAGAATGCTCTGAGCATCCCCAGGCTGAGCAGCTGCTGCTGGAGAAGCTCCTCCAAGCTCCCATGGCCATGGGAGTCATTGCAATGGTGCTGGGGATCTCGGGGAGGCAGGCCATGAGAAAGCAAATCTTTGGCCCTAAATCCACTCTGAAGTGGGGGAAAAGGTTCTTGCAAGGTTGACAAATGATGGGTGAGGCGATGTCATACTGGGCCAGTCCCTGGAAACAGGGACACTGCTGTGGAGCAGAGCCTGTCCCTGGGATGTGATGCTTGTATGTGGGTCCAGAACTGCGGGACCAGCTGAGACAGAGGCCCAACTTGGCCCTATTTTCCTCCTGCTAAGCTGAGATGGAGTGAGAGCCAGCCTGGCAAGGAGGTTAAGTGAGGTACCAACCCTGCACAGGGCCACCAGCCCCACACTGGACCATCAGCCTCTGACTGGGCCGCCAGCCACACTCACAGCTAGGACTGTCTAGACTGTCCCAGGAGCCAGAGGCTGCCTTGCTCTCTGCACGTCCACCAGCACAGCCCAGGCATTAGCTCAGAAATTAAACAGACGTGGCCAAGGCCCATAAAATTAATTAGCTCTCACTTTAAATGAAGTATCTCAAATGAGTGTTTAATGAACATTTAATTAAAAGCCTGAAAGTCACTGTAAGGAATGGCTGGAGCAGTGCCATAGGATGGGGTGGGGCCACAGTGCTGGGAGCTGGTGCCATGTCCTGGTTGTGCTGAGGTGTCCAACTAACAGCACGAGCTGGTGTCTCCCTCCTGGCATCACTACCTCCTTCCTCCTAAGCCTGTCCCTGAGGGGCATGTGCCCCCAGAGCTGGACACAGCTAGGGCACACAGCTCTGGAGTGACACCGGAGCGGCATTCTGACAATAGTGAGGGACTGCTCTGAGGCAGAGGTGATTTGGAGTCCGTCCCCGTGCTTCAGCATGGCCCTTGACACCTTCCTCAGCACCAGAAGATGTAGGACAGCCAAGAGGAGTCCTAGACCAGGAAGGCATAGCCAGAGTGTGCGCCAGCATCACCAGGGGCAAGAGGGACCAGGCTGGCTCTGCTCAATGTGTGATGTGTCAGGTCCATCAGCATCACCAGAGGTCCCTTGTGTGGGATACACCTGATGCTGAGCGTGCCTTGGTTATGCATCAGCAATTAATGGACAAAACAATCTGTGCTTAACAAACCTTGATCAAGGGCAGCCCTCGTCCAGCAAGATGGCTGCTGTCACCTCAGGTCCATGTCCTTATGCTCTGCCAGTAAGTCCCTTCCTGGCCATCCTTAGCAGGACTTCACATGGACACAGGAGTGTCCCAGACAGCAGCAGCCAAAGCTCATGGTACCAGCACACTGCTGAAACTTGATGCTAATGGAAAGGAAGCAGTGGCGAAGAAAAAGCAGGTTATTCCCACCCCTGACAAGCCCTGAGCATGCTTGGCGGTATATCCAAGTGAGAGCTGTTTCTGATGGTAGGGCTGAATTCTGCCCTTCTCCCTCACTCCTGTCTCTGGACCCTCAGGGAATTTAGAATGGATTTATGTGAAACAGGAACACAGTGCAGAAAAATCACCTCCATTTCCCAGCAAGGTGCCCTCCTCCCCAGGTACCTCCCTTCCCAGGAGCTCCCTCAAGCACTCAAAGGTGTGCTAAAGATCAGGGTGCAAAGGGATTTCCTTTACTGGGAAATGGCAAGGGCTTAAAACCCGGCAGCTCTGAAATACAGGAGCAGAGACCTGGGAACAAGGCCCTTTCTGTGAGTAACAGCAGTGCTGAGTCCAGACACAGCTCTGGGATAGCCACAGCCCTAGTACCAGTCTGGGTCTGGGAACTCCATCCTCCTGTGGAGAAACCATCCACCTGTGAGCCACCCCCATTCCATGCTGTCCCTGATGCCCACACTCCCAAGCAGCCTTCCAAGGGCAGGACACTGCCAATGGACATACAGCCCAGATTAGCTGAGGTTTGTCCTTTATTTAGTGTCAGGTTGTGATCTGAAGGTCCCTCATTGTTTAAATTGAGGCCTTGCAAGATGACTAGCACAAGCCAGGCTGCATCAGACAAGCAGGGCTATTTTTACCCCAGGGAGCAAACAGGGAGCAGGCAGGATGTCCTTCCAGGGAGAGGGACTGGGACCAGGGCTGTCATTCCTGGGACCAGGGCTGTCATTCCCTGCTCATGCTGACCACCACCAGCTCACACGTCTCCCAAAGCAATGCTCAAGGAAATAAGCTCTTCGGGGTAAGGAAGGTCATTTCCAGCTTCATAAGGTGCCCACCTTGGGGAGCACTACCTTGGCCAGGCACCCTTGTGCTACTCAGGCCAGCCTGGCAGCATGGCAGGAGGGAGGCTGTTACACAGCATTCCAAATGGAAAGGGCTGAGCATGAGGTTTAGCATGTGCTGTTGACACCAAAACCATGCCTCCAAGGCCTCCCAGCCACCCAACTTCTAAAGGGCTCCCTTCTGTCCCCTGAGATTTGACTCTTCAGATGAAACTCCACACTGGTGATAAGCTGGAGGCCAGGGAGAGAGGGTCCTTTGAAGTCATCCTGGGGAATTCATCAAGGCACAACCAACCCAAGGCTTTCCTGTGTTACAGAAACAGATAAGACATAAGATCCCACTTTCAAAATTTCTCCCAGGAGACCGGTGATGCTGGAGTCATGCTGTTTCTTGACATTCTGTTTTTTGAAGAGGAGCTTGAATTTGAATAACAAGGCTTTGACAGGAAAGCATCCTGCCTTGCCTTCTCTCTTTGTGCTGAGACTATTCCTGTTCCTGAGGAGGCCCAGCCTGCCTGTTGGAGAGTGAGAGAGGCTGTGCTCAGGAACAGAAGTCCAATCACTTGGGGTACAGGTGCTCCCCTCTTTGTGTACCCACCTACACCACAGAGGGATAGCAGCAGCTCTTACTTATAAAGGCAACACAAATAAGACAGGCCCAAAGGGCATTGTTATATGTCCATGTCTCACCATTATGTAATTACTAATTTACGTTAATTACATTAAACTTATAACAAACTTCTACCTCATTCCTAAGTTATTTATGCTATTTATTCTTTTGCTCTGCCCCAGCTTTCTGATGAGCAATTCCCAGCTGGTTGAATAGTGGCTCATCACAGCACAGCCTGTGCTACCTGGTTTACTTTGCTCTGGAATTTGTAAGCCCCATACTACTTACAGTGTGCCAATCCCAAGTGCCTCAGTTACCTTATCAGCACTTTGGGGGCATTTGTGAATCCCACACACTGCAGCCAGGTTGGACTCTGCCAGCTCTTCTAACCACCACCTTCCTGAAGCCACTCATGTACCTGGTTCCCATGCCAGCGGTTAGAGGTGACATTCTCCCTAATCCCCTCAGACTCACATTCTGTTCATGAGCCCATTAATTCCTGTCTGAGGCTTAGGGACATCGCCCGAGAAAGAGAACTACAGCTCCTCCCTGAGACCAAGCAGGACCAGAAATCCAGGTGGGAACAACAAGTACTTTGCAAAGGTCCAGTGGCTCACAGAGCTCCTCTCTCACTGGTTTCCTCCCCATCATCTCCCTGGGACTGGTTTCCTGATTTCAAAAGCATGGGAACAAGTGATTCCACTGCCAGCAGGACCAACCTTGCCATGCTGGCCTGGATCCTTCTTGTCCTTGCTGTCCTCAGCTACAGCTGCCCTGAGTGCTTTCCCAACCCTTCTTAGTTGTGACAGCACCTCATCACCCCAGAACCATCTGTGGATGGATGGCATCAACTGATGCAAAGAGCCTTCATTGTCTTATCCAAAGAGCCCTCTGCAGCTGAACCAGCAGCATCCTTCATTCGCTGGAATCGTTTCCGGAGGAGCTCCACGTTCGTCTGGGCTCCTGCAGCCAACAGCCTGGGACCTGTTTTTCTTTTGCTAAATCCAGAAGTGCCAGAGAGGTGTGAAACACCTGGATCAGACTGGGGTGTTGTGCTCATGCCTGCACAAAGGCATCCTCCTGTGCAAGGGCCATCTGTAGAATCAGAAGCCGTTTGCTACAGCATTTGCCGCAAGACTTTAATTCCTTAGGGCTGTTCTCTCCCCGGTGTTTGCACAAGCGGCCACCAGAGGGATGGCAGCCAGAGTGCTTTCATTAAGTCTACAATAATTAGAATCAAAGGCTCCAGGGGCTTTGTGGGTCAAATAGCACCAGGGCAGTGCTGGGCTAATGGTTGGACTCAGTGACTGCAGATGTCTTTGGCAACAAAAATTGTGATTCTGTGATTCCATCTCTTACACTGTACCTTGTACCCCTTGCCTTTGGGCAGGTGGGTGCTGTGCCCCTGCCCCTGGTGAAGTGTCCAGCACTGCTGGGCTGTGCAGCAGGACCTGCCCCATGCCCACCTGACCCAGCCTCGGGGCTGCCCCTTGCCGTTGCCCCTGCCTCAGCTCCCTGGCTGTGCCAGTTCAGCGCTGCCCAACAGTCATCCTTCACCTTCAGATCTCACTAGGCTCCATAAAGGACACCCTGGCACCAGGACACTCCCGGCTGCCCGGTGGGCCTGCCCACCCCCTCTCTGGTCCCCACATGCTCCCCAAGGCCCCGCTCCCCACGCCCTGTGCCCGGCAGGCGCCAGCCCCGCTCCTTCTGCCGGTGGCCGTGGTGGCAGCGCCGAGGACTTGCTGCCATCCAGTGGCTGCAGCCGTGGGGATGGAAATTCGGCTCCGGCTGGCCCAGCACGCGCGTCTGAGTCTCTGTGTGCCGCTGTTCACACACGTGTCAGTGTCTGCACATAGTTTGTTTCTGCCGTGCGTGCGCCGGCTGGGCTGTAGGCGGGGACAGGGACCTTCCCTGTATCTGACATACCTGCTGGCTATTATAGGTCCCAGCTCATCTCACCACCTGCAGCTGGGGACAAGTGAGCTGCAGAGGCACGTACAGAGCAGGATGTCCTCTCCCAGAAGGATCTGGGTGGGGGACAGCACAGGTCAGCCACGTGGGTGTCCCTGGAGCACAGCTGGTTCCACAACTCTGCAGTTGGATGCAGGGTTTGGGATGCAGCCTTCAGAAGAGAGCTCAGTGTATGTGTCATGTTCTAGCTCCTGCCACCTACCCATCTTCCAAGGTGTGCATTCTGGTGTCATAGCCAAGAAGATGGTGGCCAGTTCCTGGTCCCAAGATGACTGTAGGCATCTCCGAGGTGGGAGACTGCCCCAGCAGCAATGGGACAGGCAGCCCCACTCATCCCCTCCCCAAAAGCATCACAGGGACATAATTAATTAGTACAACTCCTTCTCTATGTAACCTCGAAGGACTGTCCACCCTTGCTGCTGCTGGGAGGCCCCGGCTGCCCCGGAACAGCCAGGCCCCATTCTGCCACGGCACCGCCCCATGGCAGCCAGCTCAGCATGTAAGGATCTGGGAGTGACAGGTCTACTTTTCCCTGGCCAGACTATGAGCAGGACTGTCCCCACAGACCCCCGTCACCCAGACACATTCAGGCAGACAGCTGGAGCCACAAGTCTGTGTTTGATTCTTGCATTCAGAACAGGCTTACCTCATCTCCACAGCTTGGCCAGCCTCCATCTTCATCCTTGACCATGGAAAACTTGGCAAGGGCAAGACTTTGTCTACCCATTTGGACATCAACTGGATAAGCGTTGAGCATGATTAAACTGTTAAATTGCCATAAAGCAACTTTATTCATATTAATAAAGCCCAAATTTCTGTAGTCACTTGAGTGAGTGTTTCAGGCAGGATTTACTGTGTGGCAGCTCCTGGTACTGCCACAGCTGGGCAGCCCATCACCAGAGTTAATTAAAGGCAGAATTGGAAATTGTAACTGTGGCTTTTCTGCTTCTGCTTTGTGATAAGTAATAATCTCTCCTGTAAATTAACACTTATAATGTCTTCCATAAATTAACAAGTGTAGGGAAGAAACAATCTCAAAACTGCAGGGGGTTTCCAGGGAAATTAATTGCTTTGCAGGGATGATTATTTCTTAATATCCCAAATTAGGTGTTTTTGAAAGCCCAGCTGCTGTGTCACACCTCCTTCAGCAGCAGCTTTTGACACTGCAGCTCTTCCACCTTCACAGGAGAAACTGAGGGATGGGGGCACTCATCAACCCCAGGAGAGGGCTAGGGGGGATTCTTTTGTGCTGAGCCTTGAACAGACACCGATCTCTGTCTGGTGCCAGCATGCTGAGAGCACAGGGCAGATGGGGGCTGCAGGAGAAGCTCCTGTATGTTCCAGGGTAGCCTTAGGCAAGGGCCAAATCAGGCACTGCTCCTTGAGATGCTGTCACAGGTCTCCAGGGCAAGAAGGTCTCCAAGGCTGCCTACCTGCTGCGTGCCCACCACGGGAATTTGAGGACAGTTATAGGAGGCTGGGCAAAAGAAATGGGCTGAGGGAAGGGTCTGAGGGGGTGGTATCCCCAAAATCCCTCCAGACAAGGCTCAGAGTCTGAGGGCCTGCTTGGTACCCAGCCAGGAGGAGCCAGGACAGTCCAATGTGCTCTTGGGTCACTCCAAACAAACATACCTGCAGCCCACTGTGCTCCCATCTTGTGACCATTCAGTCCCCAGAGATGAGCCTGGAGAGGGATGTATCTGTTGCATCTCCAGCAGCACGCCAAGCAGCCCTGCCAGAGGAATGGGACATCAGCACTAGGTCTGTGGTGGCACTAGTAGTGGGTTTACCTGCAGGGCCAGCAGGTGCCAGGCAATAGCACCTCAGGCTAAATCCACTGCTGCTGCTCTGAGCTGGCAGGGTGGATGTGTTGGCAAGCCCTGAGGTAGCATCCACACACCCTGCTCCCCCTTCCCCAAAAGGGCTGGAAAGAGGGACTCACAGCCAAAAGCACTTCTTAGTTCAAAATGTTCAAAACTGGAGTTTATTGCTGTGGGGAGGCAGCTCACAAGTCTCAGGGCAAAGAGGTAATGTCTCATTGAATATTTGCACATTCTTTCAAATGCCACCAAAACCAAGACATTCCTGGTACTTGCCATGACTGCCAACACCAGCTGGAGCGCAGAGAAGCCCCACAGAGGTGAGGATGAGGAAGGGAATCGCACACACACACACATACACTCGTGTGCAGGCACACAGGTGTCTGGGAGGCTGTGTCCTCTTGAGCCCACTGCAGGGAGGAGGGATGGCTCCCACCACATCATGTATCCTCTGCAACAACTCAGCTGCCCCATCTGCGCCTGACCTGGGATGATCCTAGTAGGGTCCAGCATCCCATGTCCCACGTCCTGCCATTCCACCTCCTCCCCAGCTTCCGTCAATGCCCTGTGTCCTCTGTTCAGTGGTGCAAGAGCCAGCAGCTCTGGGACCTGCTGGGGTTCATTTCACGCGGGGCCAAGCAGGAACAGGGTTATTCCTAACACCAGCAGGGGGAGCAACCTCCCTGGACTCCTGGGAACACGTTGAGACTCACTGGCTAGGAAGGAAGGCAGGAAAGTGGGTAAGTGCAAAGCTCCAGGCACACGAGATGGAGGCATTACCTGTGGGTGGCACGGCAGGTGGCTCATCACCCACAGCCACTGTCAGAGCAGTGGGCACCTAGGAAGGGTTTTTCACTGTGGTATGACATGTCTTATTGCAGCCACGGACTTTATCCCTCCGGCACAGCTATTCTTCCCCACCAGAGGGAAGCATAGGCTATTTCAAAAAAAAAAAAAAAAAAAAAAAAAAAAAAAAAAAAAAAAAAAAAAAAGTCCAAACGACCAGTGTGGCTCCGTCCCTACTGCACTCCAAACCTCACTTGTCCTTTGCAGGGAGTGCCCTCAGTCTCAGACCATGGGCAGAGATTGCTCAACTCCAAACTCCAATTTCCAAACAGGCACAGAGCTGAGCCCTGCCTGCTCGCCCCATGCTCTGCTAGACTAGCCAGCAGCACCCACACTCCTGGGTGCCATAATGATTTCAATACTCCCCCAGTGCATCCCTGTAGCTCCTATGACCCTTTGCTATGCTCCTCACAGAGCTTGAAGATGGTTTCTCAATGCCAGTTAGTGCTTGCCATGTGGATGAACTGGAAGTTTTATCTCTTTGTTGCCAAACAACCACAGGCTTTCATCAATCCCTTGGAAATGCCAGCTTGGTTTTAATCCCTCCCCAATGAGCTGAAAAGCCTTGCGTTGGAATAGCGCGCTACCCTCGGCCCCAGCAGGAAATGCCCCTTGACAATAGCATTGTGCCCAGGGCCACTCCCAGGCTTGTGTGAGACCCCATGCCGAAAGGAGAGCAAGGAGCCCCACACGCCACAGGTCACCTTAGCCCAGGCTGTCAGGACATCTTATATGATTTACTGCAGTGTCACACAGAGAGGAGAAAACATCCTAGCCTGGTTCTGCATCACTCACCATCATTGCCTGGGAGGAAGGCTCTGCACTATGTTTGCCCTTGGTAGGAGCAGGATGTCCCTGCAGAATCCTCTCTTCAGAGGCTGGGCATAGGGGCAAATGCAGCTCATATGGGTCCCAGAAGCAGCTGAATGCAGCAGCTCTGCATTCCTGGGGAATAGTCCAGGTAGGACCCCCCATTAACAGAGTGGCAACAGCTGGAGGCATCCCCAGCCCACTCTTCTGCCAGCTGTAATCTCTGACTCCACCACACTTGAAGCTCGGGGAGCTGTGTTGGTCATTGTGGCCCCATACACAGGGGAAAGAGCTGCTGTGGTGCTCGGGGGAGCTGCCTCACACTGCTCTGCACCACTTCTGGGGTGGCTCATCTCCCTTAATGGAGATTCCAGGTGACTGAGCCTGCTGGGTCCCCATCCTTCTGCAGGCAGGAAGGCAGAGCTACGGTCACCAGCCCTGGGGGCTGCCCTGATCTCCCAGGGGTGCTGCAGAGCTGGAGACAGGGTGTCTGTGGAACACCGGGAAAAGCAGGACAAAATAAAGGCAGGCAGCTCCCCATGTCCCCATGCTGGGTGCTGGGCAGCAATACCTCCATGTCCCACCACGGCATCCTAGCTCCTGCTCAGGTCAGGGGGGCGAGGGGGAGACAGGACCCCTTCTCACAGCCACACGTGGCCCCCAAGAGTGCCCACCCGTCTCCTGCCATGGCTGGTGGCTTACGTCAGGCGGCAGATGGATCCTGTGCTCAGCAGGCTGGCATGGGGGTGGCACTGGTGGTGCCTGCAAATACCACGGCTGCTGACGGTGCTGGTTATTCTTAGCACCCGTGGAGGCGCAGAGGGGGTCGCCCGGCAGGGGGCCTGGCACTGGCAGGCTCCCCTGGAGCAGATGGCCCAGTGACATGAGCCAGCTCTCACCACCACACCAACGAGGAAGGAACAGGGAAGGCAGGACAGGCAGATTGCACCCAGAGCCCTGCCTGGCTCTGACCCAGCTGCAGTGGGGTCTTTGAGGAGAGGAGGTGATCTGGATACCACCTGAGAACAGGTCAGGGTGCTGCATCTTCTCTCCCAGACTCCACAGGGAAGACCTTCCCAAAGTGAGCAGTGAGAAGAGGGGCTGTGGCTGGGGGACCTGGACAGGCACCAGACAGACAGATGGCACATGGCTGGGGACATCGCTTGCACAGAGCTGGCTGAACCCAGGCCCCCACAGCCCCAAACATTCCCCCTGTTCTCTCCTTCCTAGTCCACTACCCCCTCTTGTCCAGGGGGCTGCAGGAGAAGTCGGGGCAGGACTGGAGTCCCTGCCCTGAGCTGGGAGCAGAACACCCCGCATTTCAGCCAGGGCTAGGGAATCCCGTTCAGAGCCGAGGGAGTAACATCGAGCCCCTTTGAGTGCAATTGGCTTCTGGGCCAAAGCTGTCCCTGCCCTGCCCCAGAGCCAGCTGAGTCCTCACTCTCTTCAGCATGCCACCCTGTGCCAGTTGTGGCTTAGGGCCGCAATGACACATCTGAGTGTGGAGCACGTAGGTGCCCTTGAGGGAAGTGGGTGTGCAGAAACTAGCACTGTCCCAGTCCCACGAACAGCAGGACCCAAAAAGGCCAGAGCTAAACATAGGAAACCTACTTTCCAGCTGCCGCCACCAGCTGATCACCTTGAACCAGGATGTGGCTCCCGGATCTGGGGCTTTAGAGAGCTCACCGTGGCTTGCATGTAAGAAGGTGGCAGCCCATGATGTGTGCCGGTTGCAGATGAGGAGTGAGGAGCTGATGGTTGGGTAGCAGCCCCAAGCCCTGTGTGGCAGCTCTGGTGCAGCTGGACGGGCCGTGGGCAAGGAGGCACAGCCAAAGGGCACAAGGAGCCTGGAAGAGTCAATGACCTGCACCCAGACCCACCTCCAGTGCCGTCGGGGTCGGGTGGGACGCCCCGGCCCCGGGGCAGAGCCAGTGGGGGAGCTGGGGTCGAGGAAGGGGTGCCCGCCCTGAGCGCGTCCTTCCCCTTGTGCCCACGGGATGGCAGCAGCCTCCCGCGGGCCCGCGGACACCCGCCCACGGAGCGCGGCGTGGGGCTCAGCTCCGCCCGGCGTGCAGCCGCAGCGCAGCTCGCGGGGGCCGTTCTGAAAGCGGGAGGATGGAAGAAATCTCAGCGCCCTCCTGTTTCCGTGGGTCCTGGCAACAGTGAGGTAACCAGAGATCGCCCTCACTAGCCCCTGCCACAGGGCAGATGGGCAAGATTCAATTCCTTTCCCTCCTTCATCGCCCACAAGAAGGGCTGAGGAAGCACCTCGAAAACACCCCTCAGCATCCGCCAGTGCATAGAAGGAGGGGACACTCCTGGGGCAGCTTGTGGCTTGTCCGTCCTTTAGGAATTCACCTGTTTTCAGCATCATCCCTGGGCAGACAGTTTCCCCCGCCCACACTTGGATCCTAGGCTGGTGCCACCTCCACCGGGAGCCGGATCCTCCCAGTCCCCAGGTCCGATGGGGCCTGGCATGGGAAGCCCTGCCCGAGGTCACCGTGGCCACTCTCCCTGCTGTGGATCTGTGGTGGTTCTGGGAGTCTCATGACTCCCCTGGTTACTAATGGCCTGGAAACTGCTTCATCCTCATGCTGTGCATATTCCTTCTTCACGCTAAGCAGGGAACAGAAATGTTTGTTGGACACTCCTGCCGCTCCTTCAGTGGCAGCAGCTTCCCCATTAACAACCCCGGCGGGCACTGCCACTGGGACCTCTGCTGTTCCAGTGCTCTAGTGACTTTGTGCGGCCAGATTTTGACCCGGTTTATTTCTTATCAATCCCGCGCCTTTCAGACATGCTGCAATCCTCCGATCGCTGCTTCCGTGCAACTCCTTCCACCAGCTCTTTTGCAACCCCGTTGTGCAGACCCGCCTGCCGTCTCTACGTCCTGCCTGCCCGTGGCGGGCTTCCCCAGCCTGCCTGCTCCGCCTCTCGACAGCTCTGCTTCCTTGGACCCTTGCCCAGCCCTTCCCCACCAGCTCCCGGTTGTTCATCTCTCTGAAGGGTGAGGGCTCCCCAGGCAGCTCTCCGGGGCTCATTGACCGGCAGCGATAGCAGCCCAGCCCCGCGGCGCCCCTCTCACCCCATCTCTGCGTGTGCTTCGAAGCCGGGACCTTGTCACTTTCCCGAGTCTCATTCGGAGGGTCCCGGGGCAGTGGTCCCCACCTCTCTGAGGTGTTGTCCCATGCCCCAGCCCCACCAGGACAGCACCACGTGCCCCAATCACTCTTCACTAGCCCCCCAGCGCGGGTCAGTGGTGGCAGAAGTGTTCACTTGAGATGCAACAGTGCCAGGGAGGCTACTTCTCCTCCTCCTAGAAATCCTCATTTTCCCTCGCATATCCCCGAGCCCCAGGCACCTGCCGCGAGTCTCAACGTGCCTAACATCCATAGCCTCCAGGCTTCGTGCGTTCCACCCATGCCTAACTTAGCTCTGGGCGAGGCGGCTCCCAGATGTTCCCAGCAGTGGAGCCAGGTCCTTTCTGGCTTTCCCCCCCATCCGGGGGCCTTTCATCCCCTTTTTCGTCTTTCCTGCCCCATGTCCGGAGCCACTCGGGCTGCCCGTGCCAATGCTTCAGGGAGTGATGCCGCGGGCAGCGGCAGCCTCCTGAGCGCCCACGCCGCCTCCGGAAAGCACAGAGCGGGGCGAGGGTCCCCACCGGGAAGGGGGTATCGTTGCCCTTTGTCACCCCACGTCACCGCATGTTACAATTCGCCAACTTCTCCCGGACCCAAGCCGGGGAACGGCTGCTCGGGTTGGGGGGGCGGTGAGCGGCCGGAGAGCGGCTGGGCCGGGCGGAGCGGGGCCAAGGCGGAGCGGTGAGAAGAGGAGAAGAGCGGAGCAGAGGCAGGATGCACGGGACCGGGGCGGGGCGGAGCGGGAGCAGGGCNGGATGTCCTCGTCGTCCGCGGAGGAGTGCCGGTCGCCCGTGGGGCTGGACTGCTGCAGCTGCTGCTTGGACCTGGCCAACCGGAGCGGGCTGGAGGAGGGGGCCGTGGGCGAGAACAACAACCCGGGCAGCCCCACCGTGAGCAGCTTCCGGCAGCTGCGGGAGCAGCTGGTCCGACAGAACCTCAACACCGACAAGCTGAGCTCCATCATGCGCCAGGACTCGCTGGAGCCCGTCGTGCGGGACCCCTGCTACCTCTTCAACCAGGGTATCTGCAACAGGAACATCGACCAGACCCTGCTCTCCATCCTCCTCCTCTTCCACAGGTGGGTGTCACCGCCAGGAGCCTGTGAGCTGCCGGGGCCAGGGGCAGCAGGCTCGGAGCTGGCAGCGGTGTGGGTCTAGCAAGAGAGGGGGACTTGTGTGACCCCGGGGCTAGGGGGTGTCAGCGGCGGTGGGATCTGGGTGGGGAGAGGGCACGTCTGGTACGGAGTGCATACGTCATGCCAGCCCATCCCTGGGTGCGGGTCCACGTGGGTCTGCTCCGCCATCCCCGTCTTGTGGTGCCCTGTGTCTGCCGGGCAGTGACAACAGCCCCCAGCTGTGTGTGTTGGCCGCTGGACTCTGTGCTCATCTCCCTGGCTACCTCTGTCCACACGGACAGTGCCCGCAGGGGCATGGATTGTGTCCAGCAACAGACAGGCATCGGCCCCATCCTGCATGGACAGCGCAGCAGGTTCCTTGGGAAGCAGCTATGCTGCCTCGAAAGCCATCTTGAGCATCACTGAGAGCCTGGGTAGGGAGCCCCAGAGTCCCAGTGACAGCTCCTGCCCTTTCGGCATCTCCCCTGGCCTCCCCAGAGTGGACACAGGTTTAGCCCAGAGTGGTACTTTCCGTCCCTGGAAAGCGGCTCTGCCCTGCCCGAGCTGGTCTCGGGGTTGCTCTGGGCAGGCTCCCTGTGCCCCTACAGCCCAACTGCTGGGAGCTGCTCCCATCCATTCTCTGGCGGACTGAGGGGGCAGGACTGCGGGTTCTGCCCTGCTCCCTCCTCTAGCAGTGAGGACAGAGGAGACTGAACAAGAGGTCCCAGGGGCTACCACTCTGCAGGCTCCCTAGCCCTGATGAGGTGAACCCCAGAGACGAGAAGTGGACAGAGCTGTCTCAGGTCCTGCACTGGCGCTGTGTGGGGCTGGCTCTGGTGACAGAGAGAGCTGGTGACAGCCTGTGGGAGAGCAGCCCGTACGGGGGCTAGCAGGTCTGAGTCTCCCCAGTTCAGCCTGAGAGAGCCGAGCTGGGCCAGTAGTGCCACAGGTGCCCGAGGCTGCCAGTGTCTTCAGCAGGTGGGACACATCCACTACCTTGAGGGGACCTGTGGCTCATCAGTGCGTCAGGTACAGATGTTTGCCTGGCTGGCACGGCAGGCAGCGGCTCTGGGGCTTGCTGCTCCGCCGTGCCTGGGTAATGCGGAAGGGGAGCAGCACCCACGCGTTCAGAGACACCTCGCCATCCCCTTCCCACCCTACAAGCACATGCACCGTGGGCGTGCTCCCGGGCTGTGCACGGAGCGGCGGGCGGGTGGGCGCACACGTGGCTGCCCCACGCGTGCGAGCCACCCCGGCGCACTCCCGCCTCCTCGCCCAGCAGCGTCTGACGCCGAGAGGCTGCTACCTCGAGCCGGCCTTGCTCTTCCTGCACTTACATAACGCCAAGCTGCCGCTCAGGTGGGAAGGGAGGAGCTGGGACGCCTGCCAAGGCGCCGGTGCCTGGCCCGTACGGGGAGCAGCGAACCTACCCAGCTGAGAAGGAACAGGCGTGAGAGGTTCCCCTCCTCCCTGAGAGGCTGCAGCAAGTTGGCACCGTGGGTGAAGGGGGAAATGAGACACTGTCCCCAAGCATGGGCTGCCAGGCCTGAGATCAGAGCCAAGCACCTGGTTGGCTCACTGGGGCTCACAGTGCCTGTGGGCCAGAGGCCACTGATACGGGCACAGCGGGCTGCTTTCGAACTCATCGCTGCTGGAGCAGGACCTGTGATGCTCCTGGTGAGGTAGAGAGTGAGCAGAGATGCCAAGGGACAAGGATTTCTCCCTGTCAGTGTCTCTTAGCACTCCTTGCTGCCTGTCTTCCATGCCCTGTTTTGTTCACAGGCTCCATGCATTCTGTCTGTAACAGACTGTGCTGTGGTGTGGTGCAAAGCTGTGTCCCTCTGTCACACCCAGTCTCCAGGCACCCTGGTCTGGAGGCTGCCTGGGTAATCCCCCATCACCCCTGGGTGGCACAGCATGGGGGAGCTGGGTGCACGGCCCCAGGCACTGGAGCCAGGTGTGCCCACACCTGTGTTTGCAGTTGTTTTGCTGCAGCCTGAACTTTTCTCCTTCTGGGGAATGAGCCAACACATCCAAGAGGAGATAGCATACACAGCAGAGGATTGTGGGTGCCAGAGGAACACCCCGATAACATGCCTGATAAGGGCACCCTGCTGCTGGCACCAGGGAACCAAACCATTTGGTGCTGATTGTTTTGGCTGATGTGCTCCTACAGCAACACAGGAGGAGTAAGTTGTGTGGATACACATCCTCGTGTGTGGCTGACATCTAGGACAGCACGGGATGCCCGAGATCCTAAACCCAGAGTTGAGTCTGGCTCTGGGGCTGGCTGGAGACAACTCAGTCAGGGTCAGATCAGTGCTGGGCTTCTCAGACAACACACATTTCAGCATGTCCAACCTGTCTCTGGGGGCTTCTCTGGCTGGGTGGTCCCTGCCAGGCTCTCCATACCCTTTGCTCACAGCAGGGATGTTGTTAGGGATGCACAAGGAAGGCATACTCTGGACTAATTGCCTCCAGGGCTCATGCTCCTGCAGAAAGCCCTGCTGTTCCAGGAGAGCACAGAATCCTGTGCAGAAAGGGCTTCTCCCACCATGTCCTTCACCCAGGGCATCACAAACTGCTTTCCAGGGAGGTCTCAGGAGTGCCAAGGGACCAAGCTCACATGGAAGCACGAGGTATAGAGAAGACAGCTGCCACCACCCTGACTGGGCACATCTTCTCCCTGCAGGTGGCAGTGAAGTGGGTGGAAAGGTCTTTGCCATCCCTCTGTAATGCCAACGTTATTCCAGACCCAAACACAAGCCCAAGTGAGTGTAGGTCAGGGAGAGCAGGCCCATGACCACATGGCACCTTTTTTCCTGGGCCAGGTGGCTGAGGGGAGCTAGTGGTGTGGGAGGAAGTTGGCACTGCAGGGTAAGCAGTACCCCGGGTGTGTGCTAGCCTGTGATTCAAGCAGGACCTGCTGGCTCTGGGTGAGGAGAGGAGGTACATACCAGCCTGCTTGCCGACATTGGCCAGCCATGCCAGCATTCCTGCCCAGCCTCTCCTGGGCAACACCTGGCAGCCTGGCCATCCTGTGCCCATTCTGCTCTGGGCTGTGAGGGGACACCCCTGCATAGCCAGATCATCTGTAGGCACTGCCAGACCTTCTGCTTCATCCAACAGGGTGGCCCATCTTTTGATCTGAGCCATGAGAGGAGCTGAGGGCCACTTTCTTCCAGGCCAGGGCAAGCCACAGGAGTCACAGGGAAGCTCTGTGTGAGGGGCTGGGGGAAGCATGATTTTGGGCAAAGCAGGGCAGCACTGCCTTTCCCACTGTAAGGTCGGGCCAGCAAACAAGAGCTGCCAGGGCAGCAGTACCAGGGTGACATTTGTGTTTCAGCACCACTTGTTCCTGTCTGTCGGGTGTCACTTTGCGGCAGCAATGCAGGAGGAGAGGAGCCAGGACATAAAGGGCATCCCAGGGTGGCAGGGCCAGGGCAAGCATTCCAGCTGGTCGAGTGGGCTGGAGCAAGGACACATTGATGGGGAGAGGGGCCATGAGTGAGCATGAGAGAGATGTGGGTGTATGACTGAGCTGTCCTACTCTCCTTCTTCTGGCCCTGGGACAGCTCTGCCATGGAGGGAGCCAGGAGAGTCCCCTCACCCTTCAGAACCATGCACCAGAGCTTTCTTTGCTTTGCTCCCACAAGACAGCTGCACGTGGCCTGACCTGTGACCTGCAGTGTTAGTTGCAAGCCCTGCACACCACCGAGGTGCTGGGGAGATTTTGTTTCAGTGGCAGGAGTAGCTTGTACTGCTGGGAGATGCTGACCTTGCCATACTCAAATCCTCCTACCCTCAGGAAGATGGTAGACAGGCAGCCAGCTCAGCCTGTTGTGGTCTTCATCGTGGGCATCCCAAAACGTTGGGACCTCCACCCCATGATCCAGCAGACTTGGGCCTGTGTCCCAGCAGACCAGGCTCACAGAGGCTCTGCCACAGCACACTGGGTTGCCATAGCTCAGCAGGGCTGGCAGCAGCATGCGCCACACCATACCTGTCCCTACCTGCTCCTGCAAGACCCAGCTCCCTCCAGAAGGATATTCCCAACATTCTCTGAAGTACAGGAGAGCCCTGCTCAGCCCCTCCAGCCCCTTGGGAGGGAACCATTTGTTCCTGACCACAAGGCTATGGCCAAGGGGGCTGGCACAGCTGAGCCGGTCTGGTGAGGCCAATGTCAGCTTCTCAGGAGCCTGTCATCTTGGTTCTCTGGGGATTCTCCAGACTACCCATCTGCTAGGGCAGGTATTTGGCTCTGCACAGGCAGAAGTAGGTGTCTGAAGGTCAGGCAGGGATGACAGCATGGCCCTATGGGGAAAAGGCTGGCCAGGATTTTTTCTGGATTTGAACTGTAAAGATGAGGAAGAGGTTGGAGCTGAAGGAGGCTGCAGGGGTGTGCCCTGATCCCAGCATTATGCCCCCTCCCTCCAGCGTCATATTATCCCTTCCCGGTGAGACATGGCCTGATCCTGGATAGTCTCTGCTGGGACCCAACACCACCTCCTTGGCCACTGCCCAGCACAAAGAGGGTTAAAGCTGACTCTGTACTTTGGGGGAGCACCGTGACCTGCATGGGACCAAAGGGCTTGGAAAGGCTTGGAATATATGTTGTCAGAGCCTGGCAACTGTGGGTGTGTGCCCAGGGGACACATGACTGTGCATGGGTCTGTGTGCTTTATGTGGACTGCCAAGGCCAGTGAGGCTCCAGGTGGATCCTGCCCTTGGGAAGGACTAAGACCCTGTTGGTAGAGGGCAGAGAATCACAGAACCCGTTAGGTTGGAAAAGACTTGTGAGGTCACTGTCTCCAACTTTACCCCAGGGTATGTGTTGGGGGAAGAGGGCTGGAGAGGCGAGAGAGGCTACAACCCATCCTGATGCTTTGCAAATGAGCTCTGAGTTATATTTATCCAGGTGCTGAACACGGCTGGCTTTGGGACAGGAGATCATCCTCTCTCTGTGTGCTGAGTTTTATAGATAGATATTTGAGGGGACTTTTGCTGCAGAACAACTCTGGTGGCAGAGAAGAAACTCTGGGCCCTTCAGACTGCAGTATCAGGGTGAGATCCAGTCCTTGCCACCCCCACCTGCAATTCTCTGGGGATGGCAGCCCTGTCTGGATTGGCAGAGGGTGGCAGATGCCATGGGGCAGGACATTTCCATGTCCTTAAGTGAGACCGTCACAGTGATATGCCTATGAAAAGGACCAGGACTGCTCTGGGTGGTTTGGCGGCAAAGGATGGTCTCAGGTTTTCCTCAAGGGTTTGCACAAGTGAGGTGAGAGCTGGCTGCTGAGGTCAGGCACACAGAGAGCCATGGTAGCACTACAGGTACACATCCTGCCAAGGAACTGATTGTCTTTCACATTGTTGTTGTTCTGAAATGTCAGTGACAGCAGGGTTTCAGCGAAGGTCCCTGATTTGAAATGCCCGGGATTCCTTGCAAAGGCCAGGCAGGGTATTAATAACCATCTCTGCTGAAGCTGTGCTGCCCTGCATGTCCTTGTCTGACCTCCTGTGGGTGCTGGCTCATGCGCCAGCTGAGCACAGCTCCTCTGCCCCCAGCCCGTGCCGGGTCAAGTCTGTCTGAGCTTTGCACCCCCAATGGGGTCCAGCTGTCCCTCAGATATTGTGGGGCTGCTGGGGCTCTTGCTGGGCCTCCCCCCAAGCATTGGGCCAGGCAGGAGAGCACCAGGCTCCAGCACCTCTGGAGGGGGCCAGTGAAGGGTTTGAGAGGTTCCATAAACAGGGCTTATTCTGGGCTGGAAGAGCAGATTTGGGTAGCATGGGGTGCACTGCACAGCTCTCGCAGCCCCCCTGCCTCTGTCCTCATTACAGAACCAGCTGCCTCCCAGTTAGTGAGCGGCACTCCTGCACGTCTCAGGGCAGCAGCTGCCAGTGCCTAGCAAGGCTCTGGAGCGCCCGCTCCTGCCTGAAAAGGGACCTGGGATTGTTTTTGGAGGATGCCAGAGGCCCTGCTTTGGGGTTCCTCTCTCGGGCTGGGGATCCCTGCAAAGTTGAGTGAGGGGCTGGAGGAGGCAGAACCCAGGCTGGCAGCCCCCTGCCTACCTGCTGTCTCTTCAGTGTTGCAACCACCTATGCTCTATCCCCACTCCCCTGAAACTGGACCAGAAAAGGGTAGCCAGGATCTGGGATTGATCCAGCTGGGGCTGTCCAGGATAACACAGTAAGCTAAGAAGCAAGGACTGTTCTGGAGTTCAGAGCCATAGCTGGCAGGAGCACTGGGGCAGGGCACGGATAACCAGGAGGTGATAACACCGAGTTCAATGACAGCACTCCAGCCCTGGTCCGCGGGTGTGAAACACTTTGCTCTGCAGACAGATTTGTGGATTAAAGTTCTGCCAAGGGTTCAGTCTGCCATCCTCCCTGGGGTTGGGCATCTCTGGTCTATGGGAGCAGGTAGCATGGTGGGGGTTAGCTTCACTGCTAACCAACAGCTAGGCATGATTTTCAGAGAAAGCTGCAGGGTTTTCACTGGGCTGTGCCATGCCTGGCACTCTCACCTCAGTGTTTGGCAGCTGTGGGTCCCTTTGAGGGGAATAGTGAGGTGCAAGGGTTCCCCACAGCCCCTGGCAGGGCATCCACTGGGGTGTCTGCACAGGGTTTGCAACACCATAGGGCTGACAAACACCAGTAAGGTGGGATGTTTGGCTGCATGATCCGGGGCTGGTAACAACCCAATGAGCCTTTTTTCCTCTTCCTCTCCTACACCAGCATGCCTGGGGAAGCTGTGACTCTGGGGAAGCTGTGACTCTGGGGGCTTCCAACATGGTGAGAAGGGAACTGGGTCCTGTCTGGCTTCCAACATGGCTGGAACTGGGTCCTCTCTGACCTTCCCTCCTCACACTGCTGCTGGGAAGCAACTGCTGCTAGGGGCACAGGAGGAAAAAGAGGGTCTGGTGACAAAGTTAAAGAAAAATTGCAGCTCTCAGCAGGCTGGCTTGAGGGTGTGCACTTGCATGCTAGAAAAAAACAGAACTGGGAGTACAGCCAAGTACCTTTATCGGAGGAAGCAGTCAGCCCCACAGCTGGACACAGGAGCCTACCAGGGCTCCCTCCACCATCCCACACTGCCTCCAGCCTGACAGGTTGGAGGAGTCTCCACACCACAATCCCTGCCTATGCCAGCTGCCTGGTGGGGTGGGTCACCTGTGTCCCCTGCCCATGGCCACAGAGCTCACTCTGCCTCCATTGGGCATGAAGGGAAGGAGGACATATTCCCTGTCAGCCTTCCCAAGGGTAGGTTCCCCTCCAACCTTCCCTCACTGAAACCATCCCTGGGCTTCCCCAGCGTGGCAAGGGCCATCACCTCTGTATGGGCCACACATGACTCTGGTGTCCCCTGGCTTGGGTCTGGGACCAGGCAAGGCCAGTAGCACCAGCTCTGCAGGTAGGGGGTGCATGCTTCCCAGGCATGTGCCTGGGTGTGCCCAGGAGTGGTTGCCTGCTGTTCTGGAGCAGCACATGCCCTGGGTTGGGGGATTTATTATGACCCCTTCAAGACTCTGATAGGCATGACCTGGGTCCCCATGTCACAGGGTTCCTGGTTGCATGGGGCTTCTGCATGTCCCACACAGCTCCTGGAAGGCACCAGCTGAGATGGAGGGTAGTGCCAGGCCTCAGGGAGCAGCTCAGCCAGGGAATCTCCAGGAGAAGGAAACTAAGATCTGGACAACTGGTGTGCTCTGGCAGTGCTAGGCCCACAGCCCTTGGGACTGGCACACTAGCCCCACGCCAGTGCCATAGGGCAGTCAGTTGCTGTTCAGGATCCTGAGATTAGCATGGCAGATGACGCAGCTGCCTGTTTGCCTGTGGGCAGCCCCTAGCATTACCTCTCATTTCCCAGAACCAGGATAGACCTGGACAAGACCTGGAGCTGCTAAGCCCTGTCCCACACCCAGCCCTTCCTGCCACAGGCTCCCATAGGCCCCAGCCGTCACCAGTGTCCCCAGCCACACTGCCCTCTGTTCCTGCAGGGCATGGCTAGGATGCCCTGGTGCTGACATTCCCAGTCCCTTTGCTGGTACCACCACAGTTGCAGGAATTTGGGCTGTGACAGGCAGAGTTTTCTTAGCTGTGTTTGCAAGCAGTAGCTTTTCCTCTCCCACTCTGCTCTGACCCTTGGAGCGGGAGATCTGGCTCTGAAGAGCAGCCTGGGCAGCCTTGGCTCTATGCCTTTCCCAGTTTGCTCTCCAGTGTCTCTGAGGCCAGGCTATAAACATTTCCCACGCCTCAGACCCTCTGAAGGGCCTTCCTCCCATTGAGCTGAGTCCTTGGGAGAGAGCAAGCCAGGAAAACTGCCACGGAGCCATGAGCACAGCCTGGAGCAGGGGGAGAGCCGTGCCTGGGGAGCCAGGGCTGCTCCTGAACCCCAACCACCCCTCCAACTCTGTTGGCCACTATCACGACAGGAGCATCCTTTGGTGTGTAGCACTGCCATGGAGTGTAGTGGAGCAGGTCCAACACACAGGGCTCAGTACAAAAGCATGTCTTGTCCCTGGGGCTGTAGGGAAAGGGTATGTCCCCTGACCCACAGCAGGTGTGGGATGTCAGGAAGCAAGAGATAATCCCCTCGTCCTGCTCCCTATCACCCCTTGCTCCAGCCTGGCAGAGCCCTATGGCGGCTGCGGAACTCCAAGTCACATTGCTGAAGAGGGGGTTGTCACTTAATGTCACCCAGTAGGGGGGCTGGCATCTTCCAGGTCTGAGGCACAGGCTGTATAAGGGCTGAGGGGCTGCTGGCAGCTTTGGGGCGTCCTGCAGGGCCACTGCTGGGGTGATATCATCATTGGCTGGTGTTACCACCTCTCCTCACTGCTTGACGACAACCATGGGTGCTTTTTTTTCCCCAGAGAGCACAACAGTTAGTGTCACAACTATCCTATATTGCGGCTGCTGTTGGTGTTAGCAGAATAACCACAGGCATGAGCCGGGCCTGGCCTGATGAAGCTCCTGTCACTGGGTGTCAATACAGGAGCTGCCATGCTGCTGCATTGGGGATGCAGTGCACACCACTGGCCTCTCTTGCCCAGCCTGCTCCAAGCGCCCATCACTGCTGCCATTGAGTAACTGCTGCAAGCACTCAGGTGCCATAGGGTAACTGTGAGTCCATGGTGACCTGCTCTTTAGGAAGAGCAAGGTGGCGTGTTGTCACCCTGCTCTGCTTGAAGGAGCCAGAAGCAGGTGGTGGGAGAGGAGGTGGCTGCCAGCAGCCTGGCAAGGTCAGGGCTGTGGTATGCTAGGAAAGGGCCCCCCCACCACTTGGGGTGAAGCTGAAGCCCCAGCAGGACCCTGCTGCCATGGGGGCATTGAGCTAGCAGGATCCAGCAGAGCTGGGAGCTGCTACTCCCACTGTGGAGGTGCCAGCAGGGCTGCAGGTGATACCCAAGGGCTGGGGGTGCCCTCTCGCTATGCAGGGGAACACGGATCTGCCCTGTGCTGTGCCGCTGATGCAGGTGTGCAGGCAGGGCTGTGCATCAGCTCTTAGGGGAGGGGATGCCAGCATCTGCACGCAGAACAGCAGCATTTGTTTGGCACACAAAGTGTGTGTCACAGAGGCATTCAGGTCGGAAAAGACCCTTAAGATCATCAGCTCCAGGTACTAAACTAATGTGCTTGCACATGTGTGCAAACAGGGTGCACCAATGTGCACATGCATGTGCCGGGTGTGCCCCTGTGTGCAGAGCACATGCTCGTGTGGGCTGCAAACACACGTGTGCATGCAAGGGACCTGGGCGTGTGGGTGTGCTGTGTGTGCACGCACATGTGCAGGCAGGACTTGCTTGTAGGGGCTGCAAGGTGTGCCATGATTGTGTGCACCCCGCGACACATTCAGGAGCCCCACCCCCACATGAGGTGTGGGGCTGCAAGGGGGGCTGCAGCCCCTTGCCCAGCCTGACCTGCCCTGGCCACCGGCTGCGTAGGGACCCCTCGTTTACTGAATGCCAGGAAAGAAGCTTCTGCTTCTTCATCCCTCCAGAGCATCCCTCACTGCAGCCTCTCGAAGGCTGACAGTATCCTGCGCAGCCTAAGTGGGGAGCCCATGCCCCGAGCAGAGATGCGGGCAGGGCTGGGTGGAAAGACCCAGGAGGACTGCAGGGAAATCAGTGACTTAGTCCAGTTTATTTTTGCAATAGTCCCAACTCCATGGGAAAAATATTGGAGATGGCAGAGCTGAAGCAATCTCCCCCCAAAGCATTTTCCAGCTGCACTCCAGCAGCTGCATAAATATTTGGGATTTTTTCTCAGTCCTTGATGCCTGAGTCCTGCATCAGAAAGGTACTAGGCAGGGACCAGGAACCTCAAGCTGTGAGACAAGGACCACCAGCCAGGCTCTGGTCTGCCGGTTCTGGAGCCCTTGGTCCCTGCCACTAATGATTTAGGGCTTGCTTTGGGAAGGAGACTGAGCCAGGACTGGGGGAGCCATATCACAGGAGGTGGGAAAACAGGCACAGCTGCCAGGGCTGGGGGAAGGCTGGGGTCCGCCCACCCCATCTCCATGCTGCTGACACCTCTCTGCAGAAGACAGGAGGTGGCACAGCTGTGGGAGAAAATGCTCTCCCCATCTCTCCTGTTTTCTCCCCAGTGAAACCAGCATGCTTCATGAGCTGCAGTGGCAAACTCAGTCAAGGGACCCCTGGTGTGGGTGGTCTGGACTTGTCCTAGTGGGAGGACAAAGCTGTGTCCCAGGGGCTGCCACTAAGCCCACCACTAGCCACTCTGGGGACAAGTGCACACAGAGGCCTTTCATCTCCCCAGGGAGAGGGGCACCCGTGCAGCTCGGGATGGCATACTGGCCATTGGCCTTGAAAGGGCCAATTGAGTGCAGCTGAGGTCATCTCCCAGCATGTTTACCCTGTGACTGCAGCCCCTGGATGCAGCCAACACCCAGGCTGTCTCTGCCATTGCAAGCTGGGAGGACGCAGCCACAGGCAGAGCCAGCATCACTGCTAGGAACAGAGAGGCCCGAACGGGGTCACAGGGTGGCATGGCCTTCCAGCCACCATACTCCCCCAGCCTCTTCAGAAGGAGGGACTGGTAAGTAGGGCCTGGTGTGGGTGAGGGGGGGAGCACAGGCCAGCCTTGGGGCTTGGGAGACAGACACCTGCCTACTCTCTGCAGTGCTAGCACCCTGCTTAGCCCCTGTCCGGCAGCTTTGCATGGGCTGGAGTAGTGCTGACACAGGGGGATGTGCATAATCCCCCCACAGGTCCCAGATGGGCCCACCAGGGAGAAAATGCTTTCTCACGTCCCCACATGGAACCTGCATGTCCCAGGGCACCCACATGTGCCCGGCTGTGGTTCACAGACAGCACAGCATCCTCACCCTGCTCTGGGATGGGGTTGTGATTTGTGGAGAGCTGCCCGGCTAGGTTTTGCTCCCAGCAGCTGTGCTGCACTGTGCCTCTTGTTTCCCTTTCTGAAGGGGAAATTCCACTGAATGCCATTCTGCTCCCCCTCCCCACTTGAGGAAGGGGCACAGCAGCACACCCACAAGTCAGGGTTCCTTGGCTTTTCCCAACAACCAAGTCGCGGGCACATTCAGTACCCCCTGGATTGTGTCCTTTGCAGCACCCCTGGAGTGTACATGCCCTGCCAGTACTAACTTTTTCTTCGATACTATGCCGTGTGTGGGGTCTGCCATCCAGCATCAGCCTCGCCATGCCTGCAGAGGATGAGCCCTCTAGGCTCAGGGGCAGCAGGCAACCACTGAGCAAAGTTCCCCCAATTCCAGATCTAGAGGGCAGAGGTAAGTGGGCTGCCAAGGGCAGCGGAGGCAGCACCGGGCAGTGCCACCCCAGCCCCTGGGATACTGGGGGCGTTTTAGGGGCCCTGCTTCAACTTCTCGGAGGAGACCCACTTGCTCTATGTATAAATCGCTCTGTGGACGCGGGGGGGACCCGTCATGACCTCGGGGCTTACACGCGAGTGTGCACGCACAGGGATGCCGCTCCACACAATCCCAGGCAGACCACCGCCCCGGCCCCTGTAGTGCCGCTCGTGCCCGCCGGGGGGCCCCCCTCCCGGTGCGGGGTTATGTAACGGTGGGCGGGGCCGCGGCGGCCGTGGGCGAGTTCGGCACCCGGAGCATTCCGTACTGTCGGCTGCTTCGGCGCCCCGGGATCGTTGTTCGCCCCCCCGAGAGGGTTGTTCTGTAATCTCAGGCTGTTCTGCAACCCAGGGGTGGTAATGTTTAGTGCTCCCGAGTTTGTTCAGGACCCCGGGTTTGCTCTGCATCCCTTGGTTGTTGTTCTGCACCCGGGGCGTGTTCTGTACCCCGAATTTCTTCTGCACCACAAGGTCATTGTTCTGCACCCTAGATTTCTTGTTCTGCACCTCGGGTTGGCTCTGCACCCTGGGATTGTTGTGCTCCGTACCCCGAGTTGGTTTTGTACCTCCTTTGTTCTGTGTCTAGGGGCTGTTCTGCACTCTGGGGGTGGTGTTCTGTACCCCGCGTTTGTTCTGCACTTCACAGTTGTTGTTCTGCAAGCTCGGGGCGTGTTCTGTACCCTGCGTTGGTTCTGCACCCCGGGTTTGCTCTGCATGCAGGTTTTCATTTGCCCTCCTGGAGTTGTTTTTTATGCCTGGGTTGTTTTTCCACTGTTTCGTTTCTGTTGTTTGGCACTCCTGTTTCCGTTTGTTTTGCACCCCCGTTTCTGTTATGCACCCCGGTTTTTTAGCAGCCCGTTTCTGTTTTTCACTCCCGTTTCTATTTTGCACCCCGGGTTCTATTTTGAATGCCTATGGCTCCCCTTTCCCTCCTGCCTCCCCTTCACAATCACGAGGCCTCACTGTGCGGGACCTGCAGGCTGCACCTCCAAATGCAGACCGGGCTCCCCCCTTCTCCCAGCCCCCAAGCAGGTGCGTGTGTCCCCCCAACCGAATCCCCACCCCGGGTGCCCAGGAGGACAGGAACGGGATGCTGAGGCGTGTGGGCTATGGGGGGTTGTACTAGGGGTGCCGGGGGTGCCAGGACTCTGCTTGCGACATACGAGGGGTGTGGCGTGGGGGTGCAGATTAGGGGGGACACAGTGCTGAAGCGCGGGGTTCTTGCGCTGCGACGGCGCCGTGCTGTGGTTTAACTGGAAGGGGCGGAGGGGCTGCGGAGAGGTGCAATACACGGGGGGAGGGGGCAGTACTGNAAGCGAGGGCGGCGCGGCGGTCCCGGCCGTGCGTTTAGCTCCGTCAGTGGGAGTGTGTCCCTTCGCCCGCAGCCATGAGCACCGGCATGTACCAGTCCCCCATGGAGGTGGCTGTCTACCAGCTCCACAACTTCTCCATCTCTTTCTTCTCCTCCCTGCTCGGGGGGGACGTAGTCTCCGTGAAGCTCGACAACAGGTAGGGGCAGCCCCGGTGCGTCGCCGCAGAGATGGTGCCCCCGCCATTCGCCGCAGAGATCTGGGGGAAGGGGCGTCCCAGTGCCCGGGGAGTGCCGCTGAGGGGCATTGCTGCTCCCGGAGCGAAGGACATAGGCGACCGGTGTCTGAATTCATGAATTCCCTTGGAGAGGGGGACTCCCCGATGCACTGGTGGGGGAGAGGTGTCGCGGTGCGCGGACCTGTGTGGAAGGGAGGTGTTCGATGCTAACCTCGGCTTCTCCGCTCTCTTCCAGCGCCTCCGGAGCCAGCGTGGTGGCCATCGACAACAAGATCGAGCAGGCGATGGTGAGCTGCAGCGCTGCCCCCTCTCCCCCGGACCTTCCCCCGTCGCGCCGCGGGTGCTATGCCCGGGGGTGGGCTTCCCGCTCCCGAGTGGGTGCTTGGCCCAGGGCGCCGGGTCCCTCTGCCCACGGGGGCCCCCCACTCCCCATCCCGCTGCCAGGCAGAGCTGCTCTTTGTCTGCGACCGCCGCGAAGCTCATTGGCTCCAGCCACTCCGCAGTGCGCAGGGAGCAAGGGTGAACATGGAGGGGGACTTTCAGGGTCTGGGGTTGCCCGAGCCGGGTTCCCTGGGTGCTCGGGAACTCCAGCCCCCCAAATGCCGGAGCAGGGGAGGGGGCTGGAGAGTGTTTCAGGATGCAGAGAGACCAGAGAGACGGCAGCTGAGGGGCTATGCTGGATGAGCACCAAGCCCTGGCCAGGGTTCCAAGGGTGGGGTGGGGAGGGATAGTACTTAGGGAAAGCTTCTGCAGCATTTGGCACTTTCCCCAGCACTTGGGAATGGGAGGGAGCAACCCCCAGGGCATTACTCTCCATTGATTGGTCTCTTCCATGGCCTTTTGCAGGATCTTGTGAAAAATCATCTGATGTACGCTGTGCGGGAGGAAGTGGAGGTCCTGAAAGAGCAAATCAAGGAACTGTTGGAGAAAAATTCCCAGCTGGAGCGTGAGAACAGCCTCTTGAAGACCCTGGCCAGCCCTGAGCAGCTGGAGAAGTTCCAGTCCCGGCTCCCAGCAGAGGTGCTGTGCCCTGAGGAGCAGAGCCCCGGGGTGGCTGCCCCGGCCCAGCACTCCGGGGGCTCTGCGGTGTAAGGTGGCTCTGTCCTCGGGGTGGGCAGAGCCACAGAACTCTTTCTACTTAATCTCCTGCAAAATCGTTTCCACCTTCATCTCACACGAAGGACTGCCAGACCCTGGCACTGAGCTGTGCCCCTTGGGCAGCCCTGGCCAGCCCGCAGAGCCAGTGGCCATCTCCTTCACGAGGATGCTCTTCTGCAAGGAAGACAGGGGCAGCTGACCCCCCCCCCATCCAACTGCCCACCAGGTGCCAGGAGGAGATCTGTGGTACCTGTCCCGGGCTCTTGCTGAAGAGCAGAGCTGGGCAGTCTTTGGCACCATGATGGTAGCCTGTGGTTGGAAGGAGTGCACTCGAAGCCCCAGGCCGTGGTTGCATTCTGCAGGGAGCATGTAGCTTTCTGGCAAAGCCTGACATTGGAGGGAGATGGATGTTTAGTGAGCGAAGCAGATATGTCCCACAAGCCACCCAGGAGCCTGCTGGAACCTGACCCAGACTGAGCAGCACCGGGGTGGCAGCTGCAGCGTAGACCATGGCTGAACGCACAGCACCGTGGGGATTACAAGGAAAAAAAGCTTGTTTTGTTAGTTTGGGCATCTTCTGTAGCTGTATCTATGTATAAACATGCACACAAGAGGTGCCTCTGAGGCTGTAGGGTGCCCGCTCTGGATCAGCCATGCCCATCTCAACATCTGGGGCATTTGAAGGCAGACCAGAATGGTGAGCGCCTGTCAGTGGACAGCCAACTATTGCGAGTGCCACTAAAGAGGGAGTAGCTGCACTCCTCTCTGGCGTCTCACCTGACAGAACCATCTGGCAGCGCTGGGAGGATCTGGACTGACCACTGGGCAGAGCCACAAGCCAGATTGTGCTCTAACCCACTGGGGTGGAGGAGCCAGCCTGTGCTCCTGGGCTCCCCTCTGTTCCTGGCCTGTTCTCTGGGATGTGACGGGACATTGCTTTTGATGTCAGAAGCGGTGACACTGTTGTGTAACTCTAGATAGAAATGGCAATAAACTCTACTTTTTATATATACCCTCGCCCCAAGCTGTGTCTGTGGCTGGGAAGAGGAGGGAGAGTGATGGCACTGGGGAAGAGACTGGGAATTGCTGGAATGGGACTGGTGAGGATACTGGGCTGGTGCTGTTCCCCAGCAAGGGGGTTTACTTTCCCCTAGATAGGCCTGGCTGAGCCAAGATATGAGCAGGCAGCCCCTTCCCAGGGGCTGGATGTGTGTTAGGGAAAAGTGCTGTGAACCTGCAGGTGTGTCACACCTGTGCAGGGCAGATTTGGGGGCACAAGCAGAAAGGAAGCTCTTCTCAGGCTGTGTGGAGCTGTATGTACCCCCAGCTCTGCTCTTCCTCTGATGTTTCTATTCTCACAGCCATCATTGATATTTTTTGTTTGGTTGGGTTTTTTTTCATTTTAGGCCATCTCAAAACATAATACGAGAGTAAGAGGATGGGTCATCTAGATTGAACAGTGCTGGACAGGGATGGGGGATGCCCCAAATCTGTTCTAGGGCACAGCTAGCTTTTGATTCAACCCCATAGGGTATGTGAGGAAGGGCAAAAAACCTCCAAACCCTCCATCGCTGGGGCTGCTGATAGCTACTACAGGTTAAAGCCCGGAAGTGTTTGTGCAGAGCCCCAGGCTGGCAGGATGTTTGAAGCAAGGTGCAGTATCCTCCCCCAGGGTTTCCTAGGGACACAGCTCCTGGGCCATCTGGAGCCATCCTTGGGCCGGCAGTGCCTGGGCCCAGGGGAGCAGGTAGGAGGCCATACTGTGTGCTGCAGCAGCACAGCTCCACACGGTTTCATGTCTCTGCTGTGATGAAGGCAGTTCAGCCCCAGCCCTGTGTGAGTCATGGAGCTGGGGGTGGTTGGCACCCTGGAAACGCTAGGTAAACAGCAAAACACAGGCTGTAGGGGCTTGAAATCATTATTGGGTGGCTTTCTCCTCCCTGTTCTGTCTGTCCCAACACGGTGACCCCACAACAGCCTTGTGCAGGCAGCCCTGCAAGTGCTCTAGTGCAAGGGCACACACACGTGCCTTGTGAGTACGTGTGTGATGACTTTCACTGTGAGTCTGATGACTTTTCCTGTGTGCGTGTAAACAGGTTCTGGCCCCTCTACCACGTACATACACATCCCTTGCACACACAGGCACTGCAGAAGCCTGTGGGGGACACACACAGCAGACCCCCAGTGCTGCCAGCCTCTCAGGTTTACAGCTGCTCCAGGAAGGGCTGTTCCACAGGACAGCTGGATCCAGCTGTGCTTGCACAGGTCACTGCGGTGGGTGTTGAGGGTTCTGGGAAATGGTTCGACCATCCTTCTGGCCCCTCTTGGCTGGGGAAGCTTTGGTCTGCAGCAATGAGCTCTGTGCCCCATTTGTTCTAATTGCACTCCTCAATCCAGCTGCATTCAAGGGGTGCAGTGATGGTGTTGGGAGTCCTGTTAACTGCCTCTCCCCGTCCTCCGTCCCCTCCCCATAGCCTTGAAGTTGTGAGCAGCACAGGCACACGGGGACAGGCTGTGGCAAAAGCCGCTCATTGCAGCCACCCGCTCCAAACCACTTGCTTCAGACCTCAGCCTTCCTCCCACGGGTAGGCAGAGCCTTTTCCGTCCTGCGGCGTGGTGTGACAAAGTGCCAGCCAATGGCACAGGGCAGCCCTTGCAGAACCCCCACCTCCCCACTGCCCCACGGTGCTCCAGGGGTTAACGTACACCCCAGCATCCCGCACCCAGCCTCCCCTGGCCCCCATCGTCACCCAGCCCAACCCTGGATCCACCCCGACTGGCTCAGCTCAGGCCCCTGATAGAGAAAAGGGCTCGGGGGCTGCATGTTGTTGCAGAGGGTGGGAAGCCTGTGTACGTGATGCTTAGTGCAGCCAGTGCAGGTGAGCAGCAGCCTGGGAGGGAGTTTGCAGCAGCACAGGGAGGGCAGCAGGATTTGAGAGTCTGCCCAAGGGTTAGGATATAGGGGAGACACCCCCAGCCCTGCATGTTCTCACTCTTTCACTGTGTTCTCCTGGGGAGATTCCACTCCAGCCAGGCAGAAGGGCCTTATGCAACATCCCTCCCTGCGCCTCAAACACCGTGTGCCTCCCTGCTCCTCAAATCGAACACCAAGTCCCAGCCCAGCCCAGCCCTGTGGGAGCCTTGCAGACAAATGCATGCATGGGATTTTCCACGCAGTCCTTGGTACCCGGCACCCCCATGGATCCAGGTCAGCCCACAGCAGCTGCTCAAGACTGGGGACCATCTCAGAAAGGGAAGCTGTGCTGTACAGTGGAGGCTCCCACTGGAGAGTGGCACAACCTGTGCTGCCAGCCCTGAGCAAGCCGCAGCTTGGTGCCATGGGGGTTGGTGCATGGTGAGAGCAAGAGCCAGCTGAAGCCCACGCAGGCAGTCAAGGTGCTGGGGCTCTGTGTGCAGCAGCCTCCCAGGACATCTGCATAACATTCCACGAGCACTGGGACCCCCCCCCATCTTGGGACAGCTGGAGAGGGAGAGATGCAAGTGTGAGGATGAACCAGCAACAAGCCAAGCATGCAGAGCCCATCCCCCAAGAACCCGTGCACCAGGGTGGGTGGGGTGCGCAGAGGGGCTGCACCAGAGTTGAGGGTCCTTGTCTAGCCATCTCCTTCCCCACAGCTCACCCACCCTTCTGCCGTGCCTCAGCTTCCCCTCTGTTCATGTCCCCTGGGAAGAGGGTTTTTCTAAGGTCAGGTCAGGCTGAGACCCTAGCATGCCTCCAAGCAGTCTCAGCTGGGTAAGAGGTTTCAGGCCTCCATGGCAGGCAGGCCACAGCCCAGGCAGAGGGAAGGGAGCTGTTCCCAGCATATGTGCATGCCAGGAGCTGCTGGCAGGGCTGCCCACCACAGGTACACTGCAGCCGTGTCCTTTGCCAGCACTGTCAGCCCACGGGCAGCAACACCTGTGGGGTAGTGGCAGCACGTCTGAAAACAGCACAGGCAGTCCTTGCGGAGTGGCTGTTGTTGTCCCAGTGCCATGCCACCCTTATATAACTGGGGAGCTAGCCCAGGCCTGTGCCCTCTGCTTAGGGCTGGGACAGGATCCAGCAGTGCCAGCCGCCAGCCCCCTCAGGGCTTTTGGCCCCATCACAAGTCACAGGGCTGTCCCCCTTCCCAGGAACACTGCCAACCCCCGTCCCCCCACAGCCCCAGTGGGATGGGGACCTGCCAGAGCAAACCCAGCTGGCTGCAGAGGGTAGCGGTTGCCTGTGCCCAGGGCTCAGCATCAGGGTGGGGGCTGGGGCAGGGCTGCTCGGGTGGGTACGCAGTGTTCCCTGGCAGTTTGTGTCCCCAGCACCCTGCCCTGACACCCAGCCACAGGCATTTGTTGGTATCAGGAAGTGAAACAAACAGCAGGCAGTAACCTGGCAGCAAAACCGCAGCCGCCCCAGTGTGCTGGGTGCACAGGGTGCCCTGGACTCCTGCCAAGACCTCACCACCACCAGCTGCCCTTGGCACAGCACCTCTCCCTGCCCTGAGTACTGCTCAGGATGCCTTAGGAGAGCAGCTGGCTCATTCTCTCAGTCCTCAGGTATCCTTTCTGCATCCTCCTATGCTGCAGGATAAGTTTCCCCATGGGAAAAATAAAAATAATGCCATGGTTTGTGGCCTGTGGGCTGCAGCTGTGTCCCCAGCCTGGTCAAGTCCTGTGGAAGGAAAAACCTGTCAGCAGGGCCTGTTGCAACAGGATAAGGGGGACAGAGTTAGATTGGATATAGGAAAGGAGTTTTTACAGTGAGGATGGTGAGACCCTGGCACAGGTTGCCTAGGGAAGCTGTGGCTTCCCCATCCCTGGAAGTGTTCAAGGCCAGGTTGGATGGGGCTTGGAGCAACCTGGTCTAGTAGAAGTTGTCCCTGCCCATAGCAGAAGGGTGGAATAGATGACCTTTAGAGGTCTCTTCCAACCCAAACCATTCTGGGATTCTGTGATTCTATGACACTTTGGTCTGGCTGGATCCAGCTGTCCCTGCAGGTCCCTGCCTGTGGCACAGGGGTATCATGCTTCTGGGAGCCAGACATGCTGGCTGCCCTTTCATTCCCACCCAGCTGGAGAAAGGGTAGCCCAGTGAGGAGCCATCTGCCCGCATTCTGCCATGGGTCAGCACACAGGGAGCCACAGCTTTGTACCCGCGGTGAGGTGGCTTTGTGTGTAATCCTCTGGACAGACACACCCCACGGCTAGCACAGCTGTGGGACCTGTTGTAGCAAAAGGACTTCAGCTTCCCAGGTGGAAACAAGGTCAAACAGCCCCAAGGAGACAAGCTTAGATAAGGAGAGGAGGGAAGGGGATGGAGAGTGTAGGATTGTGCTAGGGAAAATACAGGAGATACTCTCGAATGACAAAGACAAAAGTTGCTGAGGCAGGTGGAAAACAGGTGGGTCATGCAGGAGGGTGACAAGAGTGCGAAAGACGTGAACAACCTGAGATGCCTCCTGCCTGTCCATGCCAGAGCCAGGCGACAGCTCTTAGGAGGTTAATGGGATCATTAGTGGCGATAAGGAGGCAGCTAAGCAGTAAAATGTTCCTGAGAAAGTGAACTTCCTCATTCCAGCCAAGAAAGGGAGATTGGTTCATAGCAAACAGCACCAGAATAAACAACTCAATTAGAAACAGCAAGTTCTTGAACCCAGACAAACAACCCAGATCCAGAAGGTTTCATGTGGAAAGAGCCACGCTTGGAGCAAACACTTCCCTGCGGGACTGCCACTTAATGAATGAGCACTTGGAGTTACAGAAGGTGCCAGGGATCAACTGGGATTTAGGGGCCTGGGGGACCTGGCCAATTTGCTTTAATTGATCATTAGAAACAGCATAATCCCCAGGCAAATCAGTGTGGGAAATCCAAGTGCCAGGCTCCAGACTTTGCTGGGACTTACAAGAAGACACAAGTCATGAAAATGTTGCCTTCATTGGAGAAGGCTTTGCAAATGAGTGGCTTATCTTGTACCTGACCTTCTGGGGGCTGCCCATGGCCTGTCTCAGTCCCCAGCTGCCTGCCTGGTGCCCTGCATGCAGAAGCAGCTGCTCACAATGCCTGGCTCCCAGACCAGAGGGCAGAACAGGACGAGGGTTGACCCGTACCCTGGGTAAGGCTGACCACTATGTCCAGTTCCTCCACATCCCACTGCCACTTGAACCCAGGGCTGCCTGCAGGCCGTGTTGAGGCAGGGACAGGCAGCTGGTGATCTTATTGTGGGTGACACTGGGGGCAGCCCTGTGTAAGGTTTACACTGTTTCCAGACACTGACATAGACGTTTTCCTCTGAGCTCAGCACTCAAGTCTCCCTGGTATCTGAGGTCTCTCCTGCCAGCCTTCCCAGCCCAGTCAATGATTACCCAGGATGGAGGTTACCCAAGAGCCACCAGGACAGTAACAGAGCACGACTTATATCCCCAAGCAAACACTGGCTGTGCTGGCCAGGGCAGGGTGCCAGATCCCAACAACTTCTGCACAGCTTTTTGCTGACACAGCCAAGGTGTGTGGGGCCACCCCACTGCCAGCTGGTGATCTGCTGCAGTGGGACAGACCAGAGCCCCAGAAGGCCCCAACCCCCTCCCTGCCCCTGCAAAATCAAGATCTAATTGCCACTGTGGGTCAGCTGCAATGGCCCCCTGCTCCCACTGGAGATGTTGGCCCCTGCCACCAGAAGGGTCACGGGCCGCTGCAGCGGAGATTAGGGCCCTGGCATAAGATCACTCCAGCTGGTTATGCCACGCAGTGGTCAAACGTGTTTGTTGTGTCTGAGCCCTCCTTTGCCCCACGCCGCCCTGCCTGGGCCTGGCCTGCTGCAGCCAGCGGCTGCAACCCTGGCAGGGCTAGGGCTTGGCTTCATGGCAGGAGATGTCTCAGCTCTGGGATCACAAGCTGGAGTGATTGTTTGGCCTTTGCTTTTTGCTGTAGACGCACCCTGGCATTTCAGAGAAGGAGACCTCGGGTGAAGTGCTCACTGCAGCAGGCCCCAGGGGTACCCAGGTCTTGGAAAAGATAGCAGGAGGTAGGCTGCAAAAAGCCACCACTCTCCTGGAGGATGGATGGCTCTGTTTGTACTTGCACAGTGCAAAGCATCACAACACTTCCAGTCTTTCTCCTCTACCCCTGGAGGCACTTCCCCCTCAACCTTCCTGCACTCTCCTATCAGTCAATTCAGTAATTCTTTTGTGCCCACAGCAGAAGATACACTGGCAAAGTTAAAAATAGTCCTTGGCCACCTCTGAGCCAAACATAGCTAAACTTCCTGTCTCAAAGGTCCTAGAGGTATGAAATGGACCTGCTGGGAGCATTCTGGTGCTCTGGAACATGGAACATCAGCATAGTCACATTTCTAATGAGCAAACTCTGGTAGAAGCATCATCACAGCAGAGCTGCTGCTGCTCCTGAACAGCCCTGTGCACTTGGGAGAAGCCCCCAAGGGTGCTTGAGCCAGGGTGATGCAAGCAGGTTCATCTGTAGGTCTGGAGGCCCTTAGCTGCCCTGGGCTCCTCTCCAGCCCCCCATAGCTTAGGCTGACCATGAGTGACAAAGGTGATGTGGTAGGAGGGGCATTGCAGCTGGGTTGGTGCCCTGGGGAAATGGTCCCAAGGTAGGAGAGCAGGCAGGGGGTGGCCGCTGCCAGGCGTGGGGCTGGTGGCCTCAGCCTTGCCAGCAGCCTGTTATTCATTCTCTAGGAGGGAACCTTTGGACTGTGGAAGGTTCGAGGCTCAGAGAAGGCAGGGGCAAAGGCAGAGTCCAGGCTGGGCTCTGTCTGTCTGGCCTCCCTCAGCAAGGTGACTGCCAGGCTGGGAACACCCATGGGTGAACACACTGCACAGGGGCTTGTGCAGGGTGAGTGGGTGTGGGCATAGGGCATGCAGGGCCTTGTCTCTGTCCTGGTAAGGTCCAAGCTGCAGTGCCATCCCATCTTGGTGTGAAGGGGCTCCATCAGTCTAGCGACAGCTGCAGAGAGAGGACAGAGCAGGAGAGCTCGTCTTGGGTCTCTCCAGGCTGTCTCGATCTCAGCACTGACTCCACAGCAGTGCACCAGCCCCTGCACCCTGGACTGTGTTCACGCGGCTGCGGCAGCAGTCCCTGCCCTGCGCTTGGTAGCAGGAAGGGACTGCGGGCACCGCAGCTGCATGTCGGCCGCTGTGGCTTCCAGCCGGGACAAGCTTCCTCCCATGGCAGCTCCCAATTAAACCAATTTCTTGGATGGCTTCAGCGATGCAGGAGCTGGAGGCTTTGTAGTTGTGTGGCCTCTTGGGCCACCCCCAGAGTCTCCCTGTCCCCCCCCCAACACCCTCGCTATTCCTCGGGCAGCACCTGCTCTCTTGTGTAACGTGGCCTGATCTCCCAGGGCAATGCCTCCACTGGCCCTGCTGCTCTCCATAAGCCTTATTGGGAACATATCCCAGCAGGAGCCAAGTCTTGGGGGACTGTCCCGGCCTCACCAGGCACAAACAAGGCAGTGCCATGCTGGGATGTGAGCCAGAAGCACCTCTGACACAGCCGCCTGGCCCAGGCCCCACTGTGCCCAGAAGCTGTGGCACCAAGCAGAGCTGCACATCAAAGCCCTTCTTGCCTCAGGTCCCCACCACCCTGGCCAGCCACAAAGAGGGAGTGGCAGGGAAGATAGGCAGGCAGGACCAGGGTCCCCATGGGGCTGGGGCCAGGGAGTCAGGTACCTTCTCTCTCTGAGCACCCCCTTCCTCTCGCCAGAGCTCAGTTCCAGCATGTAACAGGTACTCAGAGTGGCTGGGGTAGAGTAGGGACAGGAACACTGTCCCTACTCCAAAGCAAGGGGCCAAAGCAAGGCTCACAAGCACAGCCTGCACTGATGGCCAGCAATGAGGGCAGCCTTGAGCTGGTCACTGCAGGACATAGGAGCTGCACTCCCACAAGCCCAAAACGAATGGACAGACAGCACAGTGGCAGGGATCCGTGCTGTATAACAAGGAGGATGCAGAAAACTTCTGGGGTGTGACTCCAGGGAGACAGACCCAAAGGTGTCCTGGGCTGGGTGGGACAGTGCTTGGACAAACACCAGGGTCCCTGTCAGTGACAGGGGTGGAGGGGCAGCTCTGGGGGCATGTGAGATATGGGCTTAGGCCACCTGGCAGAGAGCCTCTGTGGTAATGGCAGTGGTGGTGCTGCTGCTGGCCCTGGTGTCACCAGCACTGTGGGACACTGCACTCACACAGGGACACATACTCAGCCCTGCAGCCATGGCACTGACTCAAGAGGTGCAGGTGAGACCCTGCTGCAGGGAGCAGAGTGTGAGCAGTTTGGCTGCTGCAACTGCACTTTGGGAATTTGGGTCCAGTGGCAGACATGGGGTGGAAATCTGTGGTGCTGACACCACCCAGAGCTCTGGTCCCTCCACAGCACAGGGGCACAGAGACCAAGGGGAGCAGGGCCAGGATCCAGGCAAAGAGCCTGAATGGCAAAGCACTGAGCAGCAGAGGCTATAGGCTCCTTAGCTGGGTAATTATTGTTATTGTTGTTATTATTGTAATTACAATAACAGCAACAGCTACAGCTGGCTGTTGCATCACTGCTGGCATCATCGCAACTGCATCACATTGCATCACTGCTGGCATCAATTGTCATTACAGTGGGAAAGTGACGCTCCAGGGCAGGAAGCGCCTTAGCCAATGCCCATGCAGTCTGTCCCTCTCTGAGGGCATTCACAGCAGTCTGCCCCTCCCTCCAGAGGCCCACAGCCCGGAACTGTGCTGTGTTGCATGCAGATGTCTGGACTGAAGAGGACAGATGGGTCTGGAGACAAGCTGACAGCTCCAAAGCTCCTTGCTGATCCCAGGGCTGTGCCTCTTCCCCAGGTCAGTCCCTGCCAGGGACCAGCTCACTCCGTCCCCAAGGCCTGGTGTGTTGTTATTTGGGATACAGCCAGAGCGGGTGTCACTGCTCAAAACTCTGCCAGGGAGGATGCCCTGGTCATGGAACAGGCCCACGTGGCTTTCCAGCTCTCCTCCCACCCAAGAAAAGGCTACTTTTAAGGAGAGATTGTTAGAGAATTAAGGGTTAGAGCCGCAATCAGGTCTGGGCTGTGGGCTGCAGAGGGCTGGGGATTACCCTGGGACAGCAGTGTGGTGCTAGCATCTCTCCAGCCAGAGCTGGTGCTGCCAGACAGCTAAACCCAAAGTGCTGGAGCCCAGCCCAGCTGGCAGTGCCCGGGCTTTGCTCCTTCAGGAAGTTGGAGCAGAGATGCTGCCCACCTCTCTCCCTCCATGTCACCTGATCATTCTCAACCTCCAGGTCCTGGAGGGGTTCTGCTGCACAGCTGGAGCTTCCCACTCTACTAGGAAGTGAAACGGCCGTGCCAAAACTCCTGGGGTGGTGAAGCAGTGCCTCGGAGCTAATATTACCCAAAAGCTTACCAGCTGTCCTGGACAAAGAGAAACACTCCCCAGCTTCCTTTAACTGCTCACTCTTCTATAATTTCACACTTAGAGAAGCACCCAGCACCCATGGACACCCAGCATCGACAACTTGCACCCAGCGAGGGAATGCATCCCTCCTGCTGAGCCGCCAGCTGAGCCCCCAGCTGCCTGCTTCCTTCAGGATGCCATGGGGGAGCAGGGCTGCTCCTGTTTCTTGCAGGACTGAGCACCCTGGGAGCACCTTGCAGCATTTCTAGCAGCCCCAGCTGTGCCTTGCCATGTCCAATGCAGCCGTGACAGAGCTCACACCTCTCCTGCCGAATGCCACCTTATCACTGCATGGAGTGGAGGAAGGTCCTTCTCAGCCCAGAAGCAAATCCCTGCTCCAGGCCTGGATTACACTAAGGGGTTTGTGGCAAGCAGCAGGTCTGCCTACAGTCTGCGCAGTCCTGCCTAGGAGAAGGAAATGTGTGGGGACATGTGAGCACACATGGAGACCCCGTGCCTTGGCTGTGAGGGGCATACCAGCAGTACCTGAACCACTGAGGCTGTGACCTCTCAGAATTATTGGACTGGGGAAACAGAGAAGGAACGTGTCATTTTAACAGCGCTGACCTGGCTCCGTTCCCCTCTGTCTGCCCCCCACAAAAACTCTGCTGGCAGGTGACTCACAGGCACCGTGGCAGAGCTGGCCGGGGAGAGGGGCAAGGGTCGCTCTGCACACATGCTGGGTGCAATTAGGCAGCCAGAGGCTGCTGCGAACAGCACTGCTGCAGCATGGGAATGCCACAGTACTAATTAATCCAGGCACTGGCTTGGAGCCAGGACAGACCTTCCACGGCTGCAGGAACTCAGGCAAGAAAACAAAATGCCCCTCCAGGAGGTGGGTGTGTAACCAGGGTCTGGATCTGGCAGCTACTGTGCCCACCCTTGGGCTGCATCTGTGCCCCATGGCTTAGGATCACCAACTTCTGTCTAGGGCTGGAAGAACCAGCCCCTGCCCCCTGCCACCACCCTGGGGACATTTTAGCCCCCATGGCCAAGAGGGGCCAGCAGCTGGGGATGGAAAGCTGACAGGGCTTCATAAGAAGAAGGGAGATCTTGAAGGTCTATGGCCATCTGACCCCCACCCCAGCCACAGGCCAGTCACCACAGTGTGCTCAGCCATGTGGCATCCAGGAGCTGGGTGCCAGGAGTCAGGCACAGTGCTTTATATAAGCACAGGGGCTCACCAGCTCTCACACCTTCTGCCACCAGTTGCGAGCAGTACAGGGCAACCTGCTACAGGGCATTTGCTGGAATTGGGTCTGCAGCCTTCAAAATCCCCCTCACCTGAATACCCCTCATCCCATCCAGATGTCCTGGTGAGGGATCATGTGCAAGGGGGGAACACATGTCCTCACATGTACTGACCAAGTCACTGGGGCCTGAAAGAAGTTGAAGGGGCTTTCCAGCCCAAGCCACTTCCAGGAGGGATCAACTCTCAGACACATAAAATACAAAACATTTTCTTCCTGTTTCAATCTTAATTTTTGCATCAGGCAGGACTGATTATTTTTAATGAACTGTAAACATGGAAAGAGGCACTGTGCTTCTGCAAACTGTTTCCTTTGGGAATCTCCCAATTTTCAGGTCTAACAGATCCCACAGATCATGCCTCATTGGCATGCACCGAGTCTGGTGGGGAGGGCCCCTGGGCTGAAAGCCGAGATGTGCTGTGCCCTGTATTTTTAGAAGCTGGAGACAGCCAGCTGGATCCTAGTCCAGACCCACTCCTACCTTGCTCTGATCTCATGAACTCTGGGTCTGCAGGTCAAGGTGGCTTAGGACACCTAAAAAGCTTCTGTCCCCAGCAGCGTTATACTGCTGCTGAATGCAGTCATGCAGAATAGGATTTTTTTTTTTTTTAATTTCAAGTGGTCTATGTGTTTGCCATGGAGATAACATTCCCATGTCTTCCCTGAACAGGGAGCAGATTCGCAAGGTGCCGCTGGCATTGCAGGAGCTGATGCACACCACGTACGTGGCGCTGTGTGCAGCAGCAGCACTGGCAGGACTGGGTCGTCCCCGTTTGTACCCAGCTGGGCACATCATGGCCATGGGATGACAGAGATCCTCAAGGCCCTGGCTGCCCCACTGATGACTCCGTCTGTCCCAGGAAGGGCTGCTGCATCCTCACTGCAGGGTCCTGCGGAACCTCACTCTGCTCAGGCATCACACCACTGCTGCAGCCCCTCCCATCCCTGGCTGGCTGAGCTCTGGTCCACAGAGGAGCTGCTGCTTGGCCATGACCATGTTTGGGTGTTTTTGAGCTGGCAGATGACTCAGATCTCTGTTCCTGGTTCTTGTTTACCGAGATGGGTAGGAGCCGTAGGAGCATGAGGCTGGTGGCGTGGTGGCCGTGCACTGCCCACTATGCCCCCACGTGCAGCTGCCACTGTCACCTGCTCCTGATGTTGTGCCAGGCAGGGTCAGGGACAACTTCTGCTTTCAGAGTGGGAGGTTGCTGGCCCCTGCCAAGCACAGGGAGTGCTGGGGAGGGATGTGCCCAGGCTCACACAGAGAGGCAGCTCACACGGGTGTGCTGCTTCAAAGCGGGTCGTTCCAGGCTGTTTTACCCCCTCCTTATAGGATCAGCCCAGCAGTTCCTTTTGTCCTTACTTAATGCAGAAGCTATGCAGTCCCTTGCCAGTGCCATGGCTGTGCCCCCGCCCCGCTGCCGGCTCTCCCAGCAGGCAGATGGCACTGTCCCCTCACAAACATGCCTGCCTGGCGGAGCCAGGGGGTTTCTCGGAAAACAACCCACTTCTTGGCCTGCCTGAAACAGCAGCTCACAAAACACAATGCAAAAATCCCCAGGGCTGAGAAACGAGTTGCTGCTCTCCAGCAGCTGATCCCACAGCCCCTGCACCAGGGCGGTATTCCTGGGTGGCTGGAGAGCCTCCCCAGCATCCCTCCCAGCTCCCCATCATGTTGCACAGCCATGAGCACCTTCCCAGCCCTCCTGGCCACGACAGCTCCCGGATTCCCCTTTGGATACTCCCTGCGGACATCCCAGGGCTTCCCTCCACCCTGCCCCGCCCCGGCCACCCCCATTCCCAATCCAACCGTTGCTCGGGAAGCAGGAACCAAAATCCGTCACTTCCGTTTGCCCACGGTGTCTCACAGCACGGCCCAAAATAGGCCAAAAAGCCCTAAAATATCGCTGCCCACTCAGCCCAGCTAGTACCCTGAGGAAGCGTAGGAGTGTGTGCAAGGCTAGGGGTGAGCAAGAAGAGGGACCAGCCCAAAAACATACATCCCATGGGATCATCATTTCCCCAGGCGTGCAGAAAAACAGCTGTTGCTGTGGCGACAGCTCAGTGTCTGCTGCTTCCTCCCACAAAATCGGGTGACACGACGTCATCAGCCGGCCGGCCGACAGTGAGCGTGGCCAGGGCCGTGACTCAGAGCTGGCCACCGGCCCCGGCCCCGCCTGGTCCCCCACCTCCCCCTCCCATTCTCACCATGCCTGGGCATCTCTGGCTTTCCTAGAACACCCATCAGGCAGCAGGACGTAGAGCCTGGGTCACGATTAGCACGTTCAGGCTCGGAAATGGGGTGTCCCCAGCTCTCCAGCACAGTTCTGGATTAGCTGGTACCTCCCCCCCGGCGTGTCCCCACTGTGAGAGTGACAGTAACTCAAGCAGTCCCACTTCTGCACAACCTCCCTCTGCCTCCTTCCCTTTCGTCCTAGGCACACCAGGGCATCCAGCAAGGACCAAGACCCTGCTGCCCTTAAGCATCCTATTCACAAGCGAAATGCTTCGCAGCGCACTCAGGTTAATCCTAGTTCACTGCCAAACCATCCAGGGGAGATGCCGAGCTGGAGTCATCCAGGGTTCACCAGCCAGGGGAGGGATCAGGAAAGTGGGTTTGGGGGAAGCTAGGTACAAACAATGCCTCCCAAGGATCAGCCATCCTGAAATGTTCACAGCATCTCCAGAGAACATGAATCCCCCTCTATTAAACTCACATTACATAAAACTTCCTGTTTCCAGTTCTCTCTCCCCAGCTCTGCTCTGCTGGAGGAACCCCAACTCCCCTAGCTCCAGCACTGGGACAGCCTCCAGGCTGGGCTGTCCCCACACTTCCTTTCCAGAGCTGGATGCACAGGAACACTCCTGGGAGAGTCTACCCCATGGCCAGGTACCCCAGGGTCTCTCTGCTTATCCCAGCACGCAGACCCAGAACCTGCTGAAGATGCTTTAAAACTGATCTGTGAACAAGGGAATCCTGGGGGAGGTAAGACCAGAGCTGTGCTGTGATGCTTTTCAGGAGCAGTTTTCTTGAGAGGGCAAAGAAAAGCCCCAAAATCACAGCTGCCCTATTGCTGCCCATTGCCACCCACTAAGTGCACCCAAACAAAGGAACAGCTGCTTCCAGACCTCCTGGCTCTCTCCTGGGTTTCAACATCTCAGCTCGGAGGGCCTGGACTGTCCCAGGGAAGCTCCATTGTGCCCATACCAGGACACAGCAACATCAGGCTCCCAGAAACCTTCATCTTGCTCCCCTGAGACACAGAGTACCTTTTCCTTAGTGGTTCTCAAGCATGTTGTGAACCCCCACCCCATCATGGAGCAGCATAGAGACCCTGAGCTCCTTATCACCAGCCAAGGAGCCAGGGACCAATTCTGGCTCCCCTGAGTCTCCAGCACAACTCCTACTCCATCCAGGATCCCCTTGCCCCCCTTGTGCTCCATACTGCCTGTTTGTATGCTGCTGCCCTGGTTACTGGTCACTGAGTCACCACCAAACCTCTCTCATAGGCAGGAAAGCCCCGACTCATATTTTCCATGGGATTCCTACAACTCATTCAACCTTCTGAGGTGGGGAGAGATGTTGCCAGAGATGGATAGAGATATTGACATCACAGGGATGTCCCAGGGACCAGACCAGGGCTGTCTACACCAGGTGCTGCCAAGAGCACATCCAAGCTCTGCAGGAATGTTGGAGTTCCTTGGGGCTGTATGATAGGGGATTCCTTCATCCTTTTGGAGAATGGATCCAGGAGAAATCTTTCCCCAGCAGCTGCTCTTGCAGCTAAGCAGCCATGGTGCCTGCATATGGCTTCACTCCTGACATGTGCTTTGTGAACCCACCCTCACATTGGTGCTGAGGCTGCCCCTCCCCTTCATATCCCCAGTTTTGCAATGCTGCAAAATTATCCCCAGCTCCTGATAACCCCCCCAGCACAGGTCTGCGAGGAACCAGCATCTTGAAGGCATCAGCACAGTAACCACTGCGGGGAAAGGGGAGGGCTATAAATAGCAGCAAGTTTCCAAATCAAAGCTTTAGAAACATCAACAACAACCAAAGAACACAGGCTGAGGCACTGGCTTTTCTGCCCAGCGTGTTTATATATATAGTCATCTTTTTTATTCCTAGCTTGTTTTCAATCTTCCTTCACTGCTAGGATGTTCTGGGTCTGTCTTCTTTCCCACTGGGCAGCTTCCCAGAGACATATTTCTTGGAAGGCTGTAACCTCTTTTAGAATATTTTAAATGACTCTCAGGCAGGAATGTCCCAGGACTCATTTTCTACTAATTTAGCAAGACAGGCTTGTCCGTGGTTTGGGGGTGCCACGGGGCTGGCCATGGTGGCCCTGGGGTGTGGTGGGCACCACAGGGAGGACGCCAAAGTTCCATCCAAGTGGACGGGTGGTGTTTTCTAGGGGAGCTCATTGGTGATGGGGAAGCCTCAGCACCTGCAAGGAGAGGCAGGCTGCACACCTGACTTTAAGCCTCGTGGCTAAGAGGTATTGCTGGTAGAAAACTGAACCTGAGAAACATTGCCTGGGGTCTCCTTTGGATCATCCAAAGGAATGGATGTGGGTTTCCTTTGGACCATCCTCAAACAGTGTCCTTTACTCAGGCATGGACACTCCTTGCAATAACCCAAGCACAATCCCAGCTATGGGTCCCCTAACCCTAGCCCTATTCTGGGCACAGGCACTGCACCTCCTGAGTTCTTCCCACTGTCCCTGTTGGGGCCCATGGACTGGCATGATCCCACAGTCAGTCTTGAACCTCTCACAGAGGTTCCACAGCACCACAGCTCTAGCGGGGCATCCTTCCTGGATGATTTGTGGCCCCAATGGCATCCAGTATCCAATGGGACATCTGTTCTGCAGAACAGTGGACCCCAGCTCCTGGTAGGGCAACTCATGTTGTAAGACAAGGGAACAAGGAGAAATTGCATCTTTTCCCCAGCAAGTTACTTTCCAGCTTGAAATCCCCAACCACAGCTCAAACTCCTTGAGCCCTGGTGTGTCCCTGCTCCCTCCCCTTGCCCAGGGCTCCTCAGTGACTGCGAATAGCAGCAACCTGGCCCTGGGAAGTGTGGATGTGTGGCCTCTTGTGCAGACCAAGCCAGTGCTGCCGTGTTCATCCTAGTTCTATCGCCCATTAGAGTTGTTTTGCTGGAAGGGCTGCGGTCTGGCAGGCTCTGCTCTAGCAGCAGTGCTGTGGTGCAGCCAAGCCTGGATGGCATGACACACACGTTTGAGAAATAACCTCATAAATCTGTTTAATTCAGTCAATGAATCATTCCCACTCCCTGTGGGCTCCCTTCCCATGAACCAAACCTTACTGCCCCTGCTCTGGGAAACAACACAGGCAAAAAGTACCCAGGCAGTGTCCCCTGAGCAACACCAGAAGCACTGCCTGCTCTCTTCCCACAGGTCCCTTTGCCCTGCACAGCACACCCGACCTTTCTGCAGAATGCTGGGAGCTGCTTGGCACCTTGGTGCCACATCCCCAGACTCCATGGCGTTCCACAGCCAGAGCAGCCAGACAGCTCCAGCTCCCCTGTCCTGGCCTCCCCAGGCCAACTGGGGAAGAAGACAGCAGGTACTGGAAGCAGGCACAACTGAAAAATGCAGGGACAATTCAGCAGCCACCCCTTGGGATGCCAGCTGCTGTCGACTTAAACCAGGTGAGAGTAGGCCCAGCTTTCTGGGGACCCACTTACACCCAAGGCCACAGTGATGGACTCAGCACTCGACTGACACCAGCATGAGCAGCTGGGACACTGGCAGCCAAATGGTGAACAGCAGAGTGGCCACAAGCAGCACCTGCAGACAACAGCTTTGTGTTCCCATCTCTAGGCAGAGCACAGCAGGTTGTGCTGGCCCAGCCCACATTGAACTGCTGAGGGGCTCTGGGCTTCCATCACAGCAAGGATTGTGCCGTCAGCCTGCAGTAACATCAATGTTACTTTTTCAAATGATGGACATTCCAAACTCATCCCACAAGGAACCAATCAAGCGAGCTGTGTGCTAATTTGGGGCAGGGAGAGGATGGCATAGCCTCGCATGCTTTCCCTTGTACAGTAGGAATTAGTCGTATCTTAGAGCAGGGACATGATCCTGGGGGACCTGGGAGAACTCTTCGTCAGGACTGAGATTACCATGGGAAGTGGAAGGCTGGGTCACACTCCATTATATCCATCCAGATGGGTGAAGATATCCACCTAGTTTAATGTCACAGCTGACACTGGTGTCGGAAGCACTAGGAGTGGTGCAGGATGTTCCTGTTCAGGTGATGGTCCCTGCCCTACCACTGGCAAGGGGCTGGTGCTCCCAAAGACTGGGTCATCCATGCAGCTCTGCTGCCTGCTCGAGTCCGTGCTGATGTGCATGGGTCATCAGCCTTCTCCATCTCCTCCTGGGGTGGGTACACAGCCCATGGTCCACAACCACTTTTTGGGGAAGAAATGGCAGAGTAAGGGGTCTTGATGTCTCACACCAGCTGGGGCATTAGCGGGTGCATCTGTGTCCCACAGGTACGGTGGAGCTGTAGCACCTCCCTGTTTCCATCACACTCCCCTTGTGGCAGTGTCCTGCCCGACTCAGAGCGGGTCTTGTCTGCCCCACGTAAGAAGCACACAAAGGGCCACAGGGACGTAGACACTCGTCATGTCCCTGAAATAGCAATGACCTGCAAATATGAGCTGGGGGCCCATGTCAAGGGCTGTGGCTGCAGGAGTCCCAGCGTTAGGTGACAATCCCAGTTTTCCTTTTAAACACAGTGACACTGAGACAGGTTTCCTTTGAGTTGCCTCTGTTCCCAATTATGGAGAAGAAAATATGGGAACCTTTTTAAATCAAGCTAATGACATCAGCAAAGGAAATGTCGTTAGACAGAATGTGAAAAGATGTCACAAAAGCCCCAAATCCCATGACACCTTGGGGACTTGAACTTCCAGGATCACATCCCGCCCGGCTCCCGCGCCTGTGGCAAGCCACACCCCTCTTACGTGACCAGCTCACAGCATCCCTCTCAGCCGGTGCCAGTCTGGACAGCATCCCAGTGCTGTGCCCTGGGGAAAAGACTTGTGGAGATGGAGAAAAATCCAGGATGAGCTATCAAGTTCTCTGCTGACACTGCACAAAATAGAAGCACTCCTCTCTGTGGAAGCGTTTGGCCAAGTTCAAGGTCGAGGGCTTAAATTCCTTGTTATTTTTAACTCCAGGATAGTAGCTGACTGAAAACAAGAGGAAGAATAGCTTGGATTTGGAGAGGGAAGGGAGGTGCATGGTAAGTAGATGCTTCTGCCTGTTGAAATTTCAACCTTCATTTCAATAAGGTTGAAATTTCACCTTAATTCTTAAGAGTGAAACCTTAAGAAAGAGGCAAGGGGGTGGAAGAAAACAGGTGCTGCAGGTGGCAGGAGGCCCCCAGAGAGAGGCCGTCAGGATGAGCAGGGTCCCTGTCTGTGCCCCATCAGTCATGGAGTTGCAGCTAGACACGTTATGATGGCTGAGGTGACCTGCAAGGACACATGCTGCTGTAGCCTGGGGCCATGGCAGGAGTGGGGGCACAGCTGGGCTGAGGCATATGCTGGCACACACGTGTGCAGCCAGTGGTTTTCTCTCCCACTAGAAAACAGCAGTATCTGGCTGATATTGGGAAAGAGACTTTTCTCTTGCTTGGTGCAGTGTCCAAAAGAGGGTTGGTATCCCAGGTCCCTCGTCCTGCCCTGCCCATCTGACAGTGGGCAAGGGTGCTACACTCAGGGCCTGGGCTTCATCCCTGGACACAGCAAAGCCACGGTGCCCATGACAGAGTGTGCCCTGGCCCAGGTCTTGGCATATGGCTCCATCAGATGGACATTTCCAAACCAGCACATCGTGTCACATCGCCTTAGCAACGGAATGCATACCGTGAGGGGACAACACTGAGACCACGTGCCTGCAGGTCCACATATCCCCCATCCCACACACAGCATCAGTGTGGCTGCCAGGAAAAAGCAGTGATGTTCCCAGGGTGTGAAACAATTAAGTGCTGGGATTTGAGGAGAAAAAAACAGTCAAGGAATAACAGAAGAGAGTACAGCCTTGCAGTGATCGCTGCGAGCTGCGCAGAGTGGAGCCATGCACAGAAGCATGCTTGCACAAACACCCACACCCACTCTCATGCTGGCATTCAGATCCTGTGGGATCGAGCTACATGCACAAGGCATGTGTGCACACGCGTGCGCATGCACACCCTCACAAGGGTGTGTGATCCCTGGGATCCAGCTACAGGCAGCATGTCTATGTGGGTTCAGGGTGTCCAGACACAGCTTTGCACCCACCGCAGTCCCACTTGGCTCCAGCCCCACAGGGCTCTGCGCCAGGTGGACACCATGTACTGAGGCCAGTGATGGTGCTCAAGAGAAACCTTCAGATCCTTGTCCTTGAGCCCAGCCAGAACAAACTAGGCAATAAAAGGGGATTTCCTTGCTCAGAGCCTCTGCTACTAGCACAAACCTGTGCCTTGGCCTCCTCCCAAGCCTGCTCTGCTGTTGTGCCTCGTGCTCCAGCCCTCCCTTGCTGTCATCTTTGAGTGAATCTGCTCCAGCTTCCTGGCTTCTCCATACACGCCACAGACACACTGGAGACAATCCCAGCCCCATGATGCTGCTGGGGTGGCTGGTTCTGCAGCTCCTGGCTCAGGGCAAATCCCCCCTTGGGAAAACCAAGGCCTGACTTCAAAGACACGCAGGGCTGGCACTCTCTGGGCTTCCCAGGGACATCCTGCAGATGGTCTCTAGGCAGCTGGGGTCTGAGACAGCCACTATCACCCAAGGCCCCTGCCCCATATCAGCTCTGGGCTGAAGCTTACCTGGGTTGAGAGGCACAGTCCTTCCTCCACCACTCCATGCCCAGGAAGCCCAAGCGCCTGAGGGCTCACACTTGTCCTTCCTACCCTGCCACAGTCCTTAGGGTACACCCAAGCTGCCAGAACATCACCCCTCTGAAGGTCTACACCCCTGAGCAGAACAGCCATCGTGCCCCAACCCACACCACTGCATGGCCACAGGCAGTGGCACTTTCACATGGTGATGTGGGCACATAGGGAGAGGCACTACCCCATGGTGCTGTGGGGACACAGCAGATACACCGCTGCAGGGATGCAGACAGAGGCCCTACCAGCAGAGGTGATGGCCAGCAACTGTGTCTCCCTGCCTGGCAGTGCCAGGCTAGACAACTCTGCCAGGAGGATAGATGAACATGAGAAGATACTTCATGGTCTGGTCAAACCCAGTGCAAACAAAACAGCGTGATCTAAGGAGTGAGGGGCAGACGCTGCATAGGGACAGAGACACTGTGCTGGCACACAAAGGCCTCTTCACTGCCCTGGAAAGATGAGCAGTGTGTGCAATGGCATTGAATCTGGGACAGGGACAATCACAGTGTGAGCCCTCCTCAGACAGAAAGGCCTTTGTGAGTCAAGAGCATCCCCAGCTCTGCAGTCCCCATTGGTGACCAAGCACAGCCCAAACCAGAGGGCTGGGCTTCCCTGGAGCCAGGTCATGCCAGAGCCATGCCAGACACAGTCTGTGATGGCCGAGTGTGTGAGAAGTGCTGGGAGCACTGGCTGAGCTCTGTTGAGGCTGGATGGCACCCAGGCAGCCAGGGAGAAGGAGCCAACTGCTTTCCGCAGCTCTGCCGGATTACCAAATCTCTGCTCCATCCTAAAAGCCCTTCTCTGTCGTGTCTCCCTTTGAAGTGACTTATGCCATGTGGCCCCTCAAGCTACACATCGGAAAGGCCTTGGCACCCCACAGCCATCCTGATGCCTCTGAGTGCTGCGGGCAAGCAGGAGAGGCAGCACCCGCTGAGTCACAAAAGCAGCACCCAGCTCCAGCCTGCAGCAGACTCAGACCTGGTGGGCTCTCTGGCACAGAGCAACCCGGGGACACTGTGCTGCTGGAAGATGCCATGTGGGGGGCCACCCACCCGGCATCACCCTTCCAATGTCAGTTATATCAGAACTGGCCAAACAGGGCACGAGGCCACCAACAAGGTGAGACAGCAGCTTGCTCTGGCTGTGCATCTAGAGTCAGGATGCAGAGGGCTGGTGCAGCAATCCCCCTCTCTGGAAACAGGATTTAGGGAAAACCACAGTGCTCCCCAAAACACAAGCAAACACAAGCAGATGTTGCTAGACCATGACCTGATGAATTACAATCCCTTCATGGTCACACTGGGCAGGCAAGGAACAGGCAAGTTTGGGCAGCAGGCTCACCGGACACCAGTGAAGCCATGGCATGTGACATGCCACCTCCCAGAGCCAGCCTGCCCTTACTGTCACCACATCTCAGCTGGCTCCTTCCAACAAGAGGGTGAGCATCAGGGTGTGGCCATGGCTGGTGAGGACCATCTTTGCCACTGACATTGCCAGACTAGCCTGAGATGCACAGTCAGGGGCTGCTGCACCCCCTAATCTCTGTATCTGCCAAGTGTGTCTCTCAGTTCCTCCAGCCAGGTGATTCTACTCCTCTGCGAAGACTCAGCGCCAGGGCCTCCCAGCATGTGCCAGGAGGAGGCTGAGACAGAAAAAGAACCAGACACAAAAAGCCTCAAGCCTTTTCCAAAGAGGCTTGTTGTTTCTCTTCTGGGATGTGGTAAGCTGCCAGGACCATTGCATGGGCAGGCGATCTGAGCTCTATGGTAAGGCAGAGCCAGGGCTTGCAGTGGGGACAGGTGGCACCACAGGAACCCCAAAGAGGGGCTGTCCCAGGAGAAACCACACAGGGTGCACGGGAATAGGGTGGGAGGACTGCTAGGGATGTGGTGCTCAGTTAATGAGCCCAGGACCCATCACAGGGTCCAACCATGGCTTCACAGCCCTGCCTGGGGCCCTGCTGCACCAACATGGGTGTTCCTACATCTTTCATTTCCTGAGGAAAGACCACAGGTCTCAGGCACCTGGAAGAGCCAAGCCTGGAAGCCACACTATGCTCCAAGGACAATGCAGGGAGCACGTGCTCTGCTGCCAACAGCTGGTGCCTCAGCCTTTGTTTTCAACTTTATGTAAGCAGGGAACCCAAGGCTGCTCCGGGACATGGTGAAATTGGATCCATTGGGAAACAATTAGAAAGGGGAGGGGTAAGGAAGAAACTTTGCTTTATTGGCACAACTCTCTGCCCAGGGAAGAAAACAGAGCCCATGAGCCAGCCCAGATGTATTTGTGCTGGGGAAAAACAACCCATAAGTAAAAGAGAGGCACAGAGATGGGGCTCACTCCACACCTCCCTCTGGGACCAGCTTTGGCTGAGAGTGATAGGGGCAGGTCCTTGAGGACAGAGGAGCTCTTAAGGACTAGAATTACAGAATACACTGAGCTGGAAGGGACCCACAATGATCTCCAAAGTCTAACTCTCTTACCAAGGAGGAGATGATATCTCACCATGGAAGCTCTTCTCACTGGGTTGGAGACAACCCACCTTTAAGCCAAGCCCAAGGCAGTCAAATGAGGACTGTGAAATGCCTGCTGGGATCCCCTCTCCCAAGACCACCTATGGGTCCCCATCCCCAGTGGCATGCTGGAGGTCACCTCTGCCCTGGGGACCCATCCTCTCCACAGGGCAGGGAAAGGACAAATGTTTTGCTTACACTCTGGGTTACAAGCCCAGCCTGCATCCCGATATGCCCCAGCTGCTCCTACAGGCCCCGCAGGCGCCCAAGTCCTCTGAGAGGTATGATACCTGCAGGGCTTGATGACAAGAAACACTCACCCTCACAGCTGCTTGGGAAAGGCACCCTACAGGCACGAGGTGTTCCAGGATGAAAGCAGACTGTGAGTCAGCTCAGAAAGTGGAGTCTGGACGAGCATCTTCAGGGGTGATTCCAGGATTGCATCACTGCAGTGGGAGAGGTTCACCCTCTGCCTGTGCTCATGGAGAAATCCTTGGTCAACCTGTGTGGGTAGGTGTCTACCTGGACAGGTGAACTAGTGCTGGTGCTGCAGGGTGATGCCTCTGCCTGCAGCACAGTACCCTGAGAACCACATCAGCTCCCACCCCAGCTTCAGCACCCTCCTTGAACCTTACCCTCCAGCCACAGATCTTGCACAGCCCTGGACAAAACCCCCCCTCTCTGGTCCCACTGTCACCAGGGCAGCTGAGGGGAACAACCTGTTCTCAGGGTACCCATGGAATGTAGCTGTACTCTTGAGCTCCACTGCCAGTCTCCCCAGAAGGACAAAGTGGCAGCAGCTGCTTCCTCATCCCTTTTTGGGACAGGAGGTCAACGAGACAAACAGGATAATAGCAGGCACGGGGTGCTGGCTGTGCCTCATCCCAGTGAAACCTGGGAGCTTGATGCAAGTACATAGGAAACTTGCTCTGCTGGCAACTTCCACTGTGTCTTTTGTCAGCCAAATGGACTGTTCCAGGTGTGTGTCTTTCATCAACAAAGTCCTTCAGAGTGGGACTCCTGGGAGGTAAGTATCTGGAATGTGTTAGGAACAGGTTTGTCCCAGGTTTGTCCCAGGTTTGTCCTTCCCCACAGGAGAAGAGGAGCATGGCAGGTGAGATGGGGCTGCAGGTGCTGGCTGGCTTCCCAAGATGCTTAGCAGGAGCATGGGCTGCCCTCCGAGCAGCAGCGCAGCCACTGCACTGAGCACGGGTTCCTCTTCACCTTGACCCTGCTGCAGACCTTCTGCAGGGACATTGTCTGTGCCTGCAATCACTACTGGAATCTCCGCATGATTCTTTGTTCCCTTCTCCCTTGCAAAGGAATGTGGTCCCTGCCAAATTGCTGGTGTCCTGTCACTGGATGTGTCCCTTCTGTCACAACCTGTGACGAAGCACTGTGAATCCCCACTCTGTCCCTGGCTGAAGGCTGTTTCTCAGCCAGTGCTCGGCAGGTGAGAGAATGGGGCAAGCAGAAGGTGAGACTTGCCAGCCCTCCCATGCTCCTGGGACTCATCCAGGAGCTCCTGTGCAGTGCGCTGTGCTGGGGCTAAGATCCCCAGGAGATGCGAATGGCTCAAGCCAGCACTGGAGCCAGGAATCCACAGCCACAGGACAGAGGATGTGACTGATGGTGGCAAAGCCAGTCCAAACCACCCCAGATGGTGGCATGGAGCTCACCCTCCATGGGAGGAGATGTGTCCATGCTTGACCCAGCCTGCCTCTTTGTGACAAGTCACCACTGACACTGGAGCCACTGCCTGACACTTCCTGCCCTGTGCCCAACACTGAGCTCTTCAAGTGCTGATGGCCTGCTCCAAAGTGCCCTAAAATACCCCAAAACCTCTCCCTCAGTTTGGCATATTTTGGGCTTTTCTGGGTAACCACTTGCCCCAAAACAAGCAGGCCAGCTGGGCCACCAAAACCTCTTTAGTGACCCATTCAGCTTGCTCAGGTGGCTGTTTCCATTCCCTACCCAGCTCCCTGCCAAGTGTGGATTGGTTTTGAAATGATGGATTCCTTCTTTACTTCCAAATGTGAACATTGTTTTCTCTTGCATGTCTTTTGGGGTTTTTTTTGTGTTGGACGTGGAAGGGAAGAAAAAGCAAACACCGTGCTTAGCTGAGGGTAAGGAGGACGGAGGGGCTGTAAATTTTAAGCACAAACTAACCCCGAACACTTTCTATGCCGTTCAGCCAGGCCTGGACTGAGCCTTTCACAATGACCAGGTGTCTTCATGCAGTGACTTAGTTTCTCACTCCCTGCTCACCATTTCCCATGAGTTCCAGAAATCATGGCCCAAACTGGAGCTACTTCAGCCTGACCTGGATGATGTAAGCCACACAAGGGAGCAGGTGAAGTATGCCCCAGAGGACACAGCCCCCTCCACCCCAGGCCATGCACCTCTGTCTGCTCCAGGGAACAAACTCCAAACTCACTCTGGTCTTTCCCTTTCTGTCCTGTCTGAACACTGCACCAGCACTTCTCCAACACAAGGACCTGCCATCCTGGATCTCTTAACACAATGGAGAGCAGTTACCCTATGACAAAATTCTCCTGGAGGAGCTGTGATGTGCAGCAGTGGAGCTGGGTGCCAACCCCGGGAGCTCTGCACTGCTGTCTCCAGCTGTGCCCATGGCAGCCAGGAGTTGGGTGCGCTGCTCACTACCCCAGATAATTATAGCTCCACTGTTTATATACCATCAGCCTGTGGCCACAGGAAGGAAGGCTGAAGGACACTCTATGTAACAGAGCTCTCCACCCCTTCCGCGCTCCCCCTCCCACCTGCANCCCCCCCCTGCCCCCCCCCCCCCGTGGGAATTTGGCGTGTGTGACAAGACACCACGGCCCAGCATTGTTTGTCAGAGCTGGTCACAGCCCACAGCTTCCCCCTTCTGTCACTCATGGAACCCTGCTTTGGGCTCTCCAGGTGCTCAGTCCTCCCTCTGCACAATTTGCAATCTCCTCCTGCATCCCTCAACCTGGCAGCTTCTTGATCCCACAGCTTGACTGAGGACATGAAGGCTTGTCCCTGTCTCCATGCATGGCTGAACCATCTGGGTCCTGCAGCCTGTGCCCATCTCCAGAGCTGTGGGTGCACTGAAGTACCCGGTGATGGTGAGTCAGGGCTCTCCTCTTCAACACAGATCAGCCATGGCATCTTTGTGTCAATCCTGCCTCCCTGCTGCAGCAAATGGCATCTCCACAGCAATCCCGTGCTGCTTGCTGGGCCTGAGCAGGACCGAGCTGAGTGCAAGGGAGCTTCTGAGCCATAGGGTTGTCCATCTCTGCAAGGACAAGTGACCACCAGTCATCACTGGAGTGAGATCTCAAGAAGCTGCCTGGGAGGCATCAGTGGCACTGGAAGGGTTTGCACAGCTGCAGTGATGAACGGGGGAGCAGAGCCCCTTACCCACCCATGGAGAAGCAATGGCCTGGCAAGCTGGGCTGCAGGATTAGGAATAGGATGGGCTGTGTCCCACATGAACGGGCCCAGCCAGCCAGCTGTGGCTGAGTCAGCACTTTCGTGTTTATTTGGGCTGTTAGATAACTTCGAAAGCAGAAGCTGGAAGGGCTGATGGCTGAACAGTTTGTTCTTTCCGACTTCCACACGCTGCTGTCTCGAACCTCAAACCCTGCTGTGCAGGGCTTAAACCACAGCCCTGCTGTGCTGCTCAGAGCCGCCCTGTCCCCTCATCTTCACCCCAACGTGTCCCTGGAGCCCCTCCAGCCCGGCTGCCCTCCAGCCCAGGGCCAAGCGCCGTCTCTTCAGGCTGCCGGAGGAGGAAACAGAGCAGTGGGAACGCTTCTCTGAAGGGGTCTCAGCAGCACAGGCCTGGCCTGGCACAAGGCGAAGGGCTGCTGCCACCTCCTGGCCACGGCCCGGACTCAGGGCAGCCCACGGGCAGCATAGCACAGGTGGCTCCCGGCTGCACCCTGCTCCCAGCTAGGGCTGGGGAAGGAGCGAGGATCACGCACCGCCGCCACCCGGCGCCTAACACGTATCCACTGGGAACTGGAGCAGGGAACAGGACAGGACAAGGCCACTGCAAGCACTGTTCCAAGGAGTGTATCATACGGCTGTGCCAAAGGGCAGCAAAGGGAAGTGGATTCAGGTTACCTTTGAGAACCTGAGCCTTTCCAGGGACAGGCAGCCTCACCTCTCTAGGTAAAAGGGACGGCTGGGGCTACAATACTGAGGTGTCACCTCCTTGGGGGCCAGGATGGTCCACACAGCCCCTGAGCCCAAGGGGGTCCAGACCATGGCATAGTGCTCTGCCTCACTTTCCTAGCCACTAGAAGTGAGGGCATGAGGCACACATTGCTCTGCCATGAGCAGAAAACAAGCGATGCTGAGAAATCCTGCAAGGGTGCCCTGCTCCTCTGCTCCTGGCGGTGGTAGTGCTGGGAATAGAGACACTTGGCTGTGCAGACAGAGTTCCCACATTCCCTCAAGTTGCACAAAGTCCACTGCACAAGGTGAGGCACCACTACTTGATCAAAGGGAAGGCCATTTTGCCAGAGCTGCTCCCAACATCCCTCACTGGATTGCATCACACTGCCCTTCCAGCTGCTGGAGCATCCCTACCAGTGATACAGGGTCCCAGTTCCCAGCAGCAACTGGGAGCTTCCAAGAAACTACAGGGAGAAATGAAAGCTTGGGCCAAGGCCAAATGACTAGCACAGGCTTTGCCTCTGTCCAAGTGACTGTGATGAGGGCCTGATCCTCTGTCTGAGGACCAGGAGAAAAGCACAGCATCATAGAGTCTGCTAAGACCCCTCTCCCAGTGCTGGAACCTGGGGATGAAATCCCCCCAGGCTGGGACTGAACAATAGGCAAGGAGCAGTGTGTGCTGTGGCCCAGTCAGGAGCTGGCACATGTGAGGTGGGTAAGGAAAGCAGTGGCATTGCTGCCCTGGAAGGAGAGGGAGGCAGCAAAGCCAAGCAGTAGAGAGGACAGGGAAGAATGGAGCAGAAGCCAGTTAGATAGAGAGAGGACAATGCTGCAGACTTCTTAAGGCTGGGGCTCACTCAGCTGAGGACATAAACAGGACTGACCCAGAGCCCTCTTGGGCTCCACATGCTTTGGTCATACTGTGTGCTGTGGCCAGAGATGGCACAGGGGGCCAAGGGTGCTGCAGTGTGATGGACATCACACCTTGACTCAGGGCACAGTCACTGTGCACAAGGTGGAGCAGGAGGAGACAGTGGCCCGGGCCTGCAGAGGCAGGCGAGTGAGTGTTCATGAGGCAGTGTCCAGATGCCTCTCAGAGAGCCTGTGTTCTCTGCCGACAGAGGCAGCCCTGAGAGTCTGGCAAGCCCTCTTCCTCTCTTAGATGCCCAACTTGTGACACCATGGTCCTATAGACTGCCCCAGGGCTGGCACAACTCGGAGCCAGCTTGGAGCCAGCTTGGAGCCACCAGGTCCCACAAAGCAGCTCTCCTGCTGCTCACTTGCCTCCCCATGGGCAGGGGCTGGGGAGAGCCTCAGGGCTGACAAAGACAGCCCTATGGACTGTGCAGGCAATGGAGGGAATGGGGTGGGACACGTCCCTGACAGGTTTTAGACATGAGGGCAGACTCTGACAGCCAGTGAGGTTTGCCCTCACCTAGGACAGAGTCCTGGGAAATGGGGTACCTGCCACAGCTCTGCATCATGCTCACTGGAGAACAGGCAGGGTGAGAAGCTGCACAAGAGCTGCAAGCTCACATGCTTTCCTGTGAAGCTCAGGGCAGACTTGCTTTCAACCTGTCTGACACAAGGGAAGGTTCAAGCTTCAGCTCTGGTGGCAAACTCGGGACTCCAGCTGTGCTCTGCATCCCCATAGCATGCCCTCCATCTGCTCTTGCACACTCTGGCCTGACACAAACCCTCTGATTTTTCTGCTCGCTCATGACTTCCACCTGCTCCCTAGGAGCCCCTGGCAGGAGCACAAGAGGAACAGGCCAGATGCATATCCCAGCCCACAGAATTTAAAGCAATTAGGTCAGACTCCTATGGAGCCCAGTCCTTCAGTCACAAGTGTCAAGTCCTTTAGGAGTCTCAAGACCCCATGCTCGCACCCACAAAACTCCTCCAAAGCAGTCAAGATGCTCAGTGCTGTGGGTTTTCCTGGCTGCAGGAGGGCAGAGCCACCCAGACTGCTCCCTGTGGACTCAGGAGCAGCTTCACAAAGGCAGGACTTCGCTGGTGTGGACACAATAGAGGTACCCCTAAGGGATATGGCTGCTCTGTGCTGAGGAAGAGCAGAGCCCAGAGTGTTGTATTTACCACTATGCAATCACATTGGCTCCACTGGAGGAGCAGAGCCATGGCACAGAGTGAGAGATAAGCTATCACTGCTGCAGCTGGGCTCATCAGAGCCACCTCTGCTACTCCAGGCCTGCAGGTGTGTTTGAGGTCAAGCAGAAGAGAGACTCCTGACATGGAGAGCACTTGTCTTGGCTGCTATCCATGATGGGGAGGGGCCAGCAAAGCTGTTGGCTGTCCTAAGCAAGCTGCTCCTGCCCCAGAGAACTGGTCTTACATGCCACAGGAGAGACAAGATGTGCTGGGCTTGTGCCAAATCCACTTGACTAGATTCTGTAAATGATTTTTTACATAACTCTGTTTTCTGATTGCTTTCAGCACCTTCCAAGTGAAAGCCACATGCATCCATAGTCTGCATGCATGGCTGCTATGAGTGGGATTAAGGGGTTAATTCCCCCACTCACTGTGAAAAGCTGCCCATTCCTGCAGCAAAACCTGGTGAGGCAGCAGCGATGCTCTCAGGCCAGACCCAGGGTACCAGCATAGTGAGCAGGCTGTTCCCATTGTTGCCACACAAGGAGACTACAGGCTATCCCACAGCTGGGACAGACCCAGGAAGGGGACATGCACAGGCAGCTGTACATCACAGGCAGCGGTGGAGAGCATCCTGGGTCCCTGCATCCCCACTGGGAGCTTGGAGGAGCGCAGACCTTGGATGTGGCTCAGGAACACAGTTCCCACATGTTCAGCCAACGCAGGCAGCAGCACATTGCTCCTGCCTGCAGGAAACCTGGGAAGGTGGCTGCCCAGGCTGGCTCCCTGCAAGCGGATGTTATTTTAACTCCCGGTTCTTCTCATTTTTGCCAGGCAACAACTGGTTCTGCTGTTGGCTAAGCAATAAAGAGCCCATTTTTTTTTTCTCCTCCACTATTTCTGGGTTCTTTTTAGGCTTTTCTCAGTAGGTCTTTCCTGCAGACACTCAAAGGGCTGGAAAAGTTGTCCTTCTTCACATTCCCAGAGGAAAGGGAGCAATGTGCAAGGCAGGAGAAGGGCTTCCCAATCCAGATGGGGAAGCACATGCCTTGGAGCACCTGCTGCTCTGTGCTGCACATAGGAGCAAGCTCCTCTTCTCCCACCCAGCTCTGCTGTGCAAGACTTGGCCTTCCACAAGGGAGCTGTGATGCCCACATCTTCCCAACTGTGCTAGCAGCAACCTTCACCTCTCCAGAGCCCAACCAAGGCAGCTCATCCATGTGGTGCCAGCAGGGAGGTCCCTGTGCTGGTCCAGCTGCAGCCCTGGGCAAGGTGAGGTGCAGAGGCATAGGGAGGGACTTCTGCAGAAGGGAAGTTGATGGGACAGGATGTGAGCTTAGGGTGACCCTAGAGAGGGTCACACATAGCCATAGCAGTGCAGGAACTGCCAGATGGAGCCGACAGAGCTGAAGTCAGCCGGTGTCACATTCAGGCTTGGGATAGAGACCAGGCCCCATGAGGGGGAGAGAAGAGTCTGACGGACACAGTGCCTGCCAGCACTGTGGAGTACCTGTGCCATGCCCAGAATCTCCACATTGAGAATACTGATGGGAATGATGCTGCCCTGTCTCCAAAACAGCGGACACGAGATAGCACATCCCAAACTCTTTGTCATGTCAATGTTCAGGAGAAGAAAGTGCTCTTTGGGCAGCAAAGAAAGAAACAGCCCGTGATTTCACCAAGCAGGGACATTCCAGTCTAAGGCTGGGATCCTCTGCATCCCCTCCGCAAAGGCTGTTTTGTCCCCGGGAGCAAAAGTACTCTCCACTTGGGGCAGGAGGTGTTACTTTGTGTGGCCCCACAGCCTTTTGTCTCATAGAAAATCACAAAACCCTAAGCTTCACTGCAGCTCCAAGAAGCTCAGAAAGAGACAGAACCTGCTGGAAGGCAGACACCCATGTCGGCACTGGGCCAGCTCGAACCTTCCAGGCTGTTACGCAGCCCCACAGCTGCTTGGCAAGGACATTGCCGACCCTCCCACGTCACAGCCTCAAGCAGCCTGGGCCAGCTGTGTCCAGGCACTGGGCTGGGATTGCTGTTTTTCTGCTTTATCAGGATCTTGCTGAGATTGGCAGTGAGTGGGTCATGTTTGTGCAGTGGTTTGTGCAGGCTAATGGTTATGTAAGTGCTCAGGGTTACTCCGGAGGCTTGGCCGGCTGTGCATCCCCAGCGCATGCGCACAGCTGCCAGGCCACATGCCGCCACAGTGATCAGGGACAGCAGCACACGCAGGCCTACACTCCGTGGAGTTTTGACACTGTCCCAGCTCATTACGAAGGTGCACAGCGTGTGCCTGAGCTGCCGCAATGCCCAGTGCTATCAGGCTGCATGCCAGGGGGCCGGTGGCCGAGCCATGCACTCGGGCACCGCTGTCCAAACACCACAGCAGCCGTGTTTACCCTGCACTGGCTCCCAACCCGACGCTGCTCTGGCCACTGCCAAAACGCCAACGCCTGCGCCTGCTCCAGTAACCCATCTCCTGAAGGTCACTGGCTGGAGGCCGGGCTTGCGTTCCATCTGCCTGCTTTTATTATTGATTCGCCTTATCATCACTTGAGAGAACAGCATGTCCCAAACACCCGGGGGCAGGACAGGGCTCACTGCTGCTGCCTTTTGCCCAAGCTCTGTCTCTCCCCAGTGGAGAGGTGCAGGCACCAAAAGCTGCGCTGCCACTGTCACCTCTGCCCACGTACAAGCCATGATGCCACAAGCTGGGGCCGAGAGACAGCAGTGTTCCTGTGTCTGCTGCCGTAAGTCCCTCTTCCTCTTGCTACTGTCTCCATATGAAGCACAGGTTCCCACACAGCAACAGACCCTTGCATGTGCCCGTTCCCAGGATATGCTCTCAGCAGGACCCTCAGGACCCTACATCCCATCACTCTGTCACTGTCTTGGCTCCCACAGTGCCTTGGTCCAGCACCCACTGACCTGGAAGCTGCAGGGACATGGGAAGGAACAGGGGACCCTGATCAGTCAGAGCAGTGGTGCTGCTCCATCACAGCCCAGCTGGGCTAGGACAGCCACCATGCATAGTACAGGGCAGCAGCCAGATATGAAATGGTATGAGCAGCCCTGGGTTGCAAGCATCTCTGCTGCTGCTAGCCCAGATACCAGAAGGATAAGCACAGGAGCATCAGGGTGGCAGGAGGGACATGTCCAGGTGGNGAAGGAAGGAAGGAAGGATCCTCCCAGAGCTTTCATTCCCAAGATACCATCCTCACAGGAGACCTGTGACACCCCCCATTCTCTCCAGGTGTTGGCTGATGTTTAGCTACTTTGCCATTGATGGCACAGCATGTGCCAGGCTGCACTGGGGGACAAGGACAGCTGGTCTATGCTGCCTGGCATGAGCTTTTCATGCTTCTGTCGAGAGCACAGTGGGATGGCAGGTGAATGAAAGGAACTGCAGCTCCAGGACACACCGGTCAAATAAAATTGGGCTTTCACATGCTGATTACCAAACATTGGCCAGCACAGGACTGAGCACACCATACCACAAATCTGCTGGTCTTTGAGGCATTTCCAACTTGCTAGAAGACACACCTGGGCAGAACTTACTCAGGCAACCTGAAGGGCCCTGTCAAGGGTCACCCACTGCCCTCAAGGCATATGGAAAGAGGACCAGAATCGCAGGAAGGCAAGTCCTTGGGACAGGGAATGGAGAAGCACATGGCTCCCCCCAACTTGGCCCATCTGCTTGGAAAGGGAAAGCTAAGGGGCAGTTCATTACCAGGACACAAGAATAACCCCATGGTGAAATGGGGGTGGTGGGGTCTCCTTGGGGATGGTTGGACCCCAGCTCAGCCCTGTAGGGTGCCACTATGCCCCAGGCAACCCAACCACCCTTTGCTTTGCCGTGTGCCTAAGGACAGCCCTTGCATGGGGCGTTTATTGAGCCTGACAAGCCAGCTGGGACACCAGATAATCTCTGCCTTGCTGGGGATAGTCCCCCACCGGGGTCAGGCACGCTTACCACAGAGGAGTGGAAAATTCCTCTCACAGTGCAGGCACTCTCTACAGCCCAGGCACATCAGCTGTCATCCTGCAGGACTTGGCATGCCCTGGAGTGTTTATCAACACCATTTCACAAGAGCCATGGCACACAGCCTGGCAGGGGCATGCAAGCCTCTTGGGCAACCGGCTCTGCTGAAAGCCTGTGCTCTTGGGAAGTACTCCATGCTGGGAGTCCAGTATGGACTGATGTCATCTGAGTGGCCATCAGCACCTTCTCCTTGCTGGCCTCCTGAGTTCAAGGACAGAGCTGTGAGATTTGCTCTTGGCCTTCTCTCAGTCCTGCAGAATCCTTCCCTTGGTCTCATCTGGCAGGGTTGTAAATGACCTCAACGTGCTGGTTCCCCACTCACCCAGGATGCTCCTCCATCCTCACAGGGTATATGGCTTGCGGAGAGAGGAACCCCACTCCCTCCAAGGGATTTGGAGGTATCAGCTGGAGCAACAGAATAATTGTGGTGGCAGCACATCTGGCTGAGGGCTGCTCTCCAGACATAGACCAGCGGCTGCATGATGCCTGAGAGATGACACAGCAGGGCCAGGCTGCCCCCAGTTAACTCCAGATGTGCACAACTGACACAGTCCCCTCAGTCAGAGAAAAAAGCAGGTCCATCCTAGACGACACTGGCTGAACTGGCAGGGGACATGAAGTTGCAATCAGGTCCCGGGAGCCCTGCGGTTGCCCCGGCCAGGGCTGGCTATGCCCACCCAACTCCATGGTGCTGTACATGGCCATAATCAGTGGGTGCAGCAGCCGGATGTCAAGAAGGCACAGTGTCAGAATTTTCTGCTCCGCTGGAGGCACTGTGGAGCTCAGGAAATGGCTTAGCTGCTCTCGCAATTTCAAGATGCACCTCAAAGCCCTGCTTAAGTGGGAAATGAGTGGTGGGTTTGTGAGGTGGATGTCACTCCCTCAGGGTAAAGAAGCAAAGCATGCCTCCGCCCAGCCTTTCCAAAGGGGCAGCAGCTCCGCTTGGCACCAAGGGGATGCGGGCCACAGCCTTCCCCGGCAGACAAGGTCCCTCCAATGGAACTGGGGGTGCAGGGACCAGGGGCAGATGGGGTGTTCCTGGAGTGGGGACCATCCCAGGAGGGCCAGATGGCTCCTGAAGTATCGCACAGACCCTGCCACAATTCCAGTGCAGCTGGAGCAGCAGCAGCGAACAGGCTTCGTGCAGCCGCCAAGATATTTGCTGGAGCAGAGGTACGCATAAACATTTTGTTTAATCAAGGACTAGGAGTGAACACAGTGTACTCTGGCTCCGTTCAGAGGGAACAGCTGCGGCCCTGCGGGGCAGGGGTAGGGACACGATCGGCGGTGGCAGAGCGACCTCCCGTGGCACGGTCCCGACCCCGGAATGCTCAGCACCGTCCCCGCGGCGGCAGCAGAAGGAGGGCCCATGACACCCGTGTTCCCCGTCCCAGCACCCTGCTCTGAAGGGAGGCTGTCTCCCGACTGCAGGCGGTTCTGGCTGTTCCCAGGGCAGTGTGTCTGGCAACTGTGCAGTGCAGGGCTGGGTTTGGCCCAGTCCCACTGCCGCCGTGCCAGAATTGAGGGTGAGCTGGGAGAGCCCTGAGCTGCCCTGCCCGTGGGTCTGTGGGTGGTGATCTCATGGCAGTGTTGTATCAAGAGAGCCGAAGACCCTGTCAGTGCCAGCTGCTGTGTTCTCACACAGGCAGGATGGGATCCCCTCTGCACCCTCTTGCCCTTCTGAGAATGAGGTGTTGGGGCTGGGGACCTCCTGTGCCCCACCAGGCCCCCTGCTCAGTGAGAGCAAGGTGAGGTCAGAGCTCTTTCTCTGCAAGCCCTGAGTGGGCAGCACGGGCACCCAACATCTGCTGATGGATCCTGGGCAAGCACACAAGAAGACACCTGATAGAAACTCAGACGACAGAATCTGTCTGTCGTGGATCTGGCTAAGGGCAGGCTTGGAGGAACTGCCATCAAATTCAGGGGTTTTTTTTATCAGCTAGGAATTTAGCATCTGAGTTGCTGTGTTTAAACCTGAACCTTTAAACATCCCTTCCCACTCCCCCCTCATCCCAGCATGTGCTGCACAAACTCCAAGTTTCTTTGTAAGCATTATTTTAAGGATACGATTTAAAGGATTCCTTTCACAAAGAATTGTGCTATCAGGTTCTTTTTCTTCTTTTAATTTCCAGAAAGGTATTTTTTGTGCATTGGCGTGTAGCAATGTATCTGAACAACTTAGGCCTCAGTGTGCACCAGCTATACCGTCTGTAACTGTTCTTATCAGAACTTTCTCAGGGCACTGTGGAATTCATCAAGGTTACTAAGATATAAACTGTGCTAAAATAAGATTAAAGAAGCTGAGAAACTGCATACCAGAATCACAAGAACTAGATAACGCAGGACAGCAGAACACCTGCACGGTAACTAATCACAGCCGCTCAGAAATGGAGGCAGAGAACAAGGGAGCAAGACAAAGGCACCAATCAAGAAGTGTGTTCTTAGTATCTTGTAGAATCTATAGAAGTGTATGTAATGTAAACAATAAGTGGCTTCTGCTTGATCATATTGGTCAGTTGTTCAGGAGTCCTGCATTTTCCACAGTATTGGGGACTAGATCAAGAAGCGCTTTGGAAAGCACTGTGAAGGCAGCCAGACTCTGGTATTGCCAATCAGCGCATGCCTCTTCCTCCCGCCAGCCTCCCACTTGGCTGCCAAGCCTGTTCCATGGCTTCCCAGGCAATTAGTGGTTGCAACACACATCCACACAGCTGGCAGAACCACTCCAGCTTTCCATGTGTCCTTGATAACCTCTTGTGGTTTTTTAAGCCTTTGGTTGCAATTATCCTCATTTGACTGAGGATAATGACAAGCATAAACTCCCAGAGTGCAAGACCTGGAAACATGTTTTTCTTCTAAGCAGCTGGTGTCCCTTGATGGGACAGGTCTGAATGGGTGAGCTTCACCCTGTATGTCAAGCCCCCATGCTCTTGGCAATCAGACTGGAATTAACTGACTTCTTAGTGTGCATCCAGGGTGGTGTTTGCTTGGTTGGCTGGTTATGGTAATTGAAAAACAGTCCAAATCACTTCAACCTTCAGTTTCCAGACCTTACTGCTTTATATCTAGAACACCTTGTATCCTATTTCTTCAATTTTTCATGGGCTACCATGAGCTCTGGCAGCTGTTCTTTTTGCTTGGCTCCCAAGAAGCTCCTCAGCTTGACCTAATGGAGGAGCAGTTTGAGGTGCTATCTGGGACAGCGCTGGTGTGCAACAGGAAGAGCAGAGACAAGGGGAGCTCACAGAGAGCAACATAGCAGCTGATCCAGTGTGAATTCCAAAGCTCTATTCTTGAAATGTTAAAAGACAAAGATTAAGGAAGACACTTTCCATGACAAACAAAATGCCAGAGCTTGGGGAAGGTTTCTGCACAGTACCAACAGCAGCAGAGACCCAGGACAGGAAATGCTTTGGTTTGTACCCCTCTCTGCCAACATTTGGGCAGGATTTGAAGGGGAGAAACCAGGAAATCCGCCCAGAGATTGAGGAAAAAAGCTGACAAAAGCACTGCTGAGATTATATTTAGGAGAGTAGTTCAGAGTTGTTTTACTATTTTAGCTCTGGAAGACAGACGACACCTGACTTACTCCTGAGCTCTGAGGGAGCCCTTATCAGCTNTCCCCTCCCCTCCCCTCCCCTCATCAGGCAAGGAGAAAAAAAGTATATTTGATAAGATTGTAAAAAAAGAACTACTATCAAGATGACTTCAATGTCAGCTTAGGTTTTAGGGGACAGAGGTCAGGCAATGGCCTTCAAGGGCATGTGTGCTGCAGAATGTTCTATAAATGCTGACGTGTTGACTCTGCCGTCATAAAAGATTTTCACAAGAAATGTATCCCTTTGTAGCCTTGCTTTGCGCTGATAATTCAATTGCCAACTATGTGGAAGGGAAATGATGCAGTAAGGCTTGTTCACACGCTGCTTAAGTCCTCGTTTTAAAGACATTATTTTTTTCCCCAGCATTACCAATTATTTTGCCCTGAGGGATGAGGATTATACAGTGCTCTTCCTGTTTCCATAATCAAGCACCTGAACACCTCAGAGCATGTTTAAAAACAAGTGTGATAATAGCTATATTTTATAAGAGAAAAGCTCAAGAATGAGGCTTAGTGTTTATAATGCAAAAGAACATTATAATTTGATGTCAACCTTAAACTGATCTTTCTTAATGTCCCATAGTTACGTTAGACACCCAATAGAGCGTTTGTGTGCACAGTCTGACCCAGAGCACAGGCTTTTAGATGGGGACAGCAACCTCTGCCGCAAAGGGAAGCGTCTCCTTCACAGTCCAGCACAGGACGTTCCCGCGGGCAGCCCAGAGGCATTGAGGCTGCTGGGCTCAGCCCGGCGCCTCAGCCTGCCGCCGCACCTGTCCAGGTGAGGCTGTCAGCACAGGCCCTGTACGGGTGGCGTTTCGCTAACCCGCACTCGCCGCGCGTCGGGAGCGCCGCTGTCACCTCGCGTCAGCACAGCTCGCCTGCCGCGTGCGCCCCGGATCCGTTGCCTTTGTCCCGGAGCAGAGGAGCGGGCCCGTCCGGGGCGGGCAGAGCGGGCCTGAGCGCCGCGCAGCGACACAGAAGGTGGACGAGGCCGCCCTTCTCTCCGCCCCCCGGGCACCGCTGCGTTCCCGAGGAGGTCGGGGCCGATGCGGCCCCCGGGCAGGCGGCACCGGAACGGGCACCGGAACGAGCCCCGGCACAGGCCGCGGCGGGGCGGTCGCCACGGCAACGCGGGCAGTGCGTCGTCCGACGTCACTTCCGCGCGAGGCGGGGCGGGGGGGTCGTGCGCAGTGTCGCCATGGCGTTGTCGCCCGCGGAGCGCTGTCTCGCGCTGCTGCTGCGGCTGCTGTCGCGCGCCTGCCTCGCGCTGCTTGCGCTGCTACCGCCGCCGCGTGCCGGCCCCGCGCGCACCGTTCCACGCGCCGTCCCGCCGCCGCGGCGCGCGCTCCTGCTGCTGCCCGCGCGGCGCCTCGCGGAGCTGCTCCGCGCGCGGCAGGTACTCCCCGGGTCCCCGGGAGGGGGAGGGGGGGCAGCGGGGCTCGGGCCGCCCACCAGCCGCGCCTGACGGCGGGGCCCGCTGTGCCCCGTGCCCAGGTGGCGTGCATAGAGGTGGTGGAGGCGTACGTGGAGAGGATCAAGGAGGTGAATCCCCTCATCAATGCCGTGGTTAAGGACAGGTGAGCTGGGGACAGAGGGCACGCTCGAGGAGACAGTACCTCCCCGCCTGCCTCCCTTCGGGCCCCAGGCCCCACCTTCGCATCACTCCAGGGGCACGAGTATCCCTGCGCCGCCACCGCAGCAGCACCGTGCTGAGGTGCTCGGCGGCGGCTTGGCCGGGATTCCGCTCCCGGCTCCGACAAAGACCAGGCAGTCTCACTTCCCCTCAAAAGCTCCTGCCGCTCTTGGGGTCCACCCGCCCTGCGGGGACCCTGCCTCTCTCTGATCCAGCACCAGAACATCACCGGGTGCTTTGTTGTAGGTTTGAGGAGGCCCTGCAGGAAGCCCGGCAAGTCGATAAGCTGCTTTCGGAGGGTCCTGGTGATGACTGCCTGGAGGAGAAGTTCCCCTTGTTGGGAGTTCCCATCACCGTTAAGGAGGCCTTTTCTGTCTATGGTGGGTTTATCTTTGTGCCTCTCCAGGTCTTGATGTGCTCCCCAGAGTGGTGAGTGGCTGTGGCACTACTGCTTGAAGGGCGGTAGTCTCCCTTTCCCTGTTTTGCACCAAGCTCTGCCTGGGCTTCTGCATTTGTGTTCATTTGTAGCACACAGGTGCTACAGAGCTTGTGGTGCCTCAGAAGAGCAGCCCTCACTGGGAGCCTGCTTCCTACAGCTCTGGGTTGTCTCAGGGCACTGGCCCTGATGCCTCCCTCCTGTTAACATTGGCACCACAGGGATGCCCAACACCTCTGGCTTGGTCAACCGCCGCGACGTGATCGCCACCTCGGATGCCACAGTGGTGTCGCGGCTGAAGCAGGCGGGTGCCATCCCGCTGGGTGTCACCAACTGCAGTGAGCTCTGCATGTGGTACGAGTCCAGCAACAGGGTCTACGGGCGGACCAACAACCCCTACGACCTACAGAGGATTGTGGGCGGCAGCTCAGGTGAACCCCAGGACCTCGGCACAGTCCTGCACAAGTGGCAGGTTAAAATGCAACAAGGGAAGAGTTCCAAGTCTCTGCATACAGCTATTAATGTGTTCCTGGGCTCTTGCAGAGCTTACGGGCCTCTTTCCTGGGCACTGCTGTAGGCTATTGGGAGGTCCAGCTGCTTTGCCTCTTCTGGGTGTTTCATCTGGCATTGCTTCAGTTTGCTCTGTTGTACTTCAGCAGGAAAATCCCTTTGGCCCACATTCCCCAGTTATCCCCCAGCCATCACTAAAGCCACTATGCCCCCTACTCCTCTTGCTTTTTAGGCCCCCCCTACCTCCCTGTGAGGTGTTCCTGCTTTGCTAGATGATTTGCACCGTAAATCTGTGGGGTTTTGCCATGTTTTCTCCTGTGCAGGTGGGGAGGGCAGTGTCCTGGCAGCTGCCTGCTCAGTCATAGGTGTGGGCTCTGACATTGGCGGCAGCATCCGGATGCCTGCTTTCTTCAATGGAGTCTTTGGCCATAAACCCACAACAGGTAAGGTGGATGTTGGGGTCTTCTCTTCTTCCCCACCAGCAGAAATGCCATGAAGTGGAAAGGGGGCTGTGGGATGAACTCTTTCGGGACACCTCTGTGCTGGTCACTGGTGGGATTTGCTGGGGTCATTGTAAGGAATCAGGTAACCTCTTGTGTGGGGCAAGCCTTTTGAGGGAGCACAGCTGGGTCTGGCAGTTGGGAAGCTTTAGCTGGCAGAATGCCAGGCATGTGGGAGATGAGCAGGGGTTTACCCAAGTACTGCATCATCAGCGTGGGATGTTTTCATAAGATTGGGATCTGATGGGATGTTTCTCTGTCTTTCAGTGTGCTGACTGAGTGCTTTTCCTCCCATCCCCACCCCATGCACCTTGCCATCAGCACTTCCGGGGTGTGCAGTCACTGGGGAACCATATCTCCCTGTACCCAAAGACCCCCCCAGCAGGGCTGTCCCCGTCTGGAGGCAAACTCAGGGTAGTATCTGACATCTCTACTCTCAGGGGTGGTGCCCAATGACGGCCAGTTTCCAAACGCTCACGGGGTGCGGACCAGCTACCTGTGCACGGGGCCCATGTGCCGCTACGCAGAGGACCTCGAGCCTGTGTTGAGAGTCATGGCCGGTCCTGGGGTCAGCAAGTGAGTTGTTCCCACTGCTCCCAGCTGCTGAGCTGGAGTCGGCAGCTCTCTGGTCCTCATTAATGTCCTTCGTACGAGACTGGTCTGCACCCCGCCCAGTTTGCTTGTTACTGATTTCCTTCCTCTGCTGCTGGCTTCAGCAGGGCCTTGGCTGCTGGGACTGCCCTTCCCACCACCCACGTGCTCCTGGGAACTAGCAGCCATGGTCAGACTGATAGGTTTCCCTTCACCAATGCAGTGCTTCCCAGCTCTGTCCCACACACCTCTCCCAGGGCGGGCCTTGCTCCTGGGTATTACAGGGCCTTTTTTCCTGTTGTGGTGAATGAGGAGTTTTCCATCCCACACCATGGCCAGTTCAGTTCCTTCAGTTCTTGGTCCGTGCAACCGAGTGCAACCGTACTGTGTGCCAGTGAGGAGCAGAGCAGAGATGGGGCACATGGGGCAGCCCTCATGTTTGCCACAGCCTGCACACAGTTGCTCTCTCCATTACCACTTTGCTTTTTCCCAGCTCTTGTGCAATCCCAGCCTTGGCTGCAGCCAGAGTTTATAATCACAAGGTGCTTCTGGAGAGATGAGAACTTTTCCTACAGAAACTTGCTGGGACTGAGGGGGCAGGTGCAGCTGGATGCGTTGTGGGCAGTAGGTGGCTGTGTCTTCGGGGTCTTGCCACTCTGGGGGACAGAGCAGGGTCTCCTGAGGACACATAACAAGCAGGTGAGAACCTTTAGCAGCTGCAGAGGAGCTGGGGATGGATTTGTGACAAAGCACTATTCCTTTCCCAGGCTGAAACTGAATGAGAAAGTGTTGCTGGAGAAAATCAAATTCCACTGCATGGATCATGACGGCGGGTCCATTTTTGTATCACCTGTGGACAAGGAAATCTTGCAGGCCCAAAAGAAGGTAGGAAGCAGTAGAGGATGGTAGAAGATAGAACCTGAGACCAGTCAAAGGACCCCTGGGGAGGGGAAAGAGCTGCTTTGTGTGTGGCTCCTGCAGAGGCTGGCAGGATGAAGGGCTGGGGAGGCAGCCTTGCATCCCAGTTCTGTGCTTTCAGGGGTTAAAAAGTGGAAAGAACTTTTTCTTCTTCAGGGCTATAGAAGACACAAGGGGAGGGTCTTGCAAGTAGGTCCCCTTAGTCTCTTCTCTGTAGTTTCCATGGACTGATGGATTGTATTTTAAGGAAACAAACCCATCCTTGCTCTTCCCTTCAGGTGGTGGAGCACCTCGAAAGTGACCTTGGGGTCCGGGTTCAGCACGTGGCAATCCACAAGATGAAGTATTCTTTCCAGATCTGGTCAGCCATGATGTCATCCAAGGACAGCGAGGGGCAGGTGTGTCAGTTGTGGCAAAGGCACAACTTTGGAGGCATCAGGGCAGAACCAGCTATTTGGGGCCAACTGTGAAGAGCTGTAGGCTTCCCAAACCTACCCAGGAGCTTTCTCTGCTCCATGTGCCCCCTCATCCTCCTATCATCTCTTCCTAAAGTTGCACAGCCCCTTCTCCCTTGCTGTCCTGTGGGTTGAGGCCATGGCTCTGAGCAGAGGAGCAATGTGAAATAGGGAGGGGGAGGTTGTGTTGGCACATTGACCTTTTCCATGCAGGTTGGTAAGTCAGCCAAGCAGGGCTCCTTGCTTTTTGCTCCATGCTCTGTCTCCTGACTTGTAGGCTGGGATTAACACCCTTTGGGATGCCAGGACAGGCAGGGGACTAGCAGCTTTCCGGCAGGAGGCCTGCTTGTGTTATTTTTCCCTGGAATTGCAGCTGCTGTGCTATGCTCTGTGCATGCAGGAAAGTATTTTGTAATAAAATATACTTCTGGGAGTGTCATAACTTGTGCATTCCTGGCACAGAGGAAGTGATGAAACAGCCCAGCTCCACCACACTAAGGAGGGCTTGTCTGGCTCCCCTGCCTCCTTCTTCCAGGTCCCATCGTCATATCACAGGAGGAAATGACGCTGGGACATTATCCTTGCATTATGTCAGTTGGGTGCTGCTTTAGGGGGCTCTCCCTTCTCCTTGCTGTCTCTGGCAGGGAAAGATGCTTTTGCTGCTGCCCTGGATCAGTATCAGAGCTGCAGAGCTCCTGATGGGCATCTCCTGTGTGAAAGCGGGAATGCCTCACATTGGGATAATGGGATAACCGGAATTTCACTGTCCGTTGCCAGCCTGTGCCTCCCTGCTGCATGATGCCTGTGCTAACCGGGGGAGTGGGTGTGTTACAGGAGGCACAAAGATTCACGGACCTGCTGGGGGACCATGGGAAGCCAGTGTGGCCGCTGTGGGAGCTGATGAAGTGGCTCGTGGGGATGTCTTCTCACACTCTGCCAGCTATCGGTAATGCTGGCAGGGGCCCTGGGAAGTGCAGGGGCAGTGGTGAAGTGAGCAAGTTGTTAAATGCAGGTATTACCCTTCCTATGCCCAGTGAAGGAACTCAGGGTTTGCCCTGAGTAGCTTCAGCCTGGTTTTGTAATGACACTCTGTGTCTTTGAATTGCATGCAAGCTCAAGCAAAAGTGTGGATCTTTGATAAATGGCAGTGGGTACCTTGGGGGAAGAAGTGAGGATGATGGAGCTGGGGGCAGGGTTCACTTCTGCTATGGGCCCTGCCAGGACTGCAAGGTGCTCAGAGGATACAGTCAGGGTTTGCACTGATCTTGTTTCATAGCAGCAGGTGGTAGAGAACCCTAACTAATGCAGTTGTGCTGCTGTCTAATGAGTGCTGGGGTCATTCTGACAGTTCTGCTCAACCCCACTGGCTGGAAAAGCTGGAAGGAGGGGGTAGGCTGAATGCTTTTCCCTTGGCAGAGCTGGGGGGATGCTGCCCACAAAGCTGTGCTAGGGGCAATCTGCTGTGGCTGCTGGCAGGAAGGGTACTTGGGGGGCCACTCCCAGAAGCAGGGGATGTTGCATGTGGCTGGGCATTGTGTTTCTGCCCCACATAGCCCACAGTCCTCTCATACGCTCTTGTCCCCATTTCTGTCTTTTGCTGCAGCCTTGGGACTGACAGAGAAGCTGGTGAACCTCAACCTCAGTGGGAGTGCGAAGCTGGTGAGCATGGGGAAGAGCCTACAGGAGGAGATGGAGGCACTGCTGGGGCCGGACGGGGTGCTCCTCTACCCCTCACACCCCACCATTGCCCCCAAGCACCACTCCCCCATCTGCATGCCCTTCAATTTTGCCTACACAGGTGAGCAGTCCTGGCTCCTGTGGGGTTGCAGGTAGGGCTACCAAGATGGTCTCCCTGTGGCAGCAGTGTGGGCTGGCAGCTGGAGTGTTGTATCCAGAGTGTTTGCATTGCTGACCATGGGCTGTGCAGCAAAGAGAGGCTTGCTGTTCCAAAGAATGGAGCGAGGGTTGTGCTTCATACTGTGTGGTATCTTTTATCTTCTGCCTGTCCACAGCAGGGCAGGTCTGACTTTGTGTGTGATATTGGGGTTTAGCAGGAACCTGAGACCTGCCATCTCTTGGGGTGCAGCCTGGGGCTCCTTGTGTGGCTCCCATGTGGTCTGAACACCTCAGTGCCAGTGTCAGTGCTACCTTGCTTTGGAGTGATGGAGGGCTGGTGCCTGGGGCAAGAATGTCCTAAATTTGTCATGCCACAGTGTGTGCCATCCCTCATGGGTGCTGTTTATACACATGATGTGGGCACTGGGAATCTCTGGCCAGTGATGTCCCTTGTCACCATGTCTCTGCACTGCTGCATGAAGCACCAGCTCCCAGCATCTTGCTGCCTGCCCAAGGTGGGAGAGCCAGGCAGTGATGTATCCCAGTCGTTGTGCTCACTCTGATCCATCCAACCTTCTCTCTTGCAGCCATCTTCAATGTCCTGGGCCTGCCGGTGACACAGTGCCCGCTGGGGCTGGGCAGTGAGGGGCTGCCGCTGGGCATCCAGCTGGTGGCAGCCGCCTACAATGACCACTTGACGCTGGCAGTGGCCCGGTACCTGGAGAAAGCCTTTGGAGGATGGGTTTTACCAGGGGAAGTTTAACCTTGGGAGGCAGGGACAGAGGCAGTGGCAAGTGCTGATGCATGATCCCATCACAACACTGCCTGCTCCCTCTGCATCCCCCTGCGCCCTGCTGGGAGTGGCTGGTGGTGCCTCTAGCCCAGGAACAGCTGGGCCATTGCCACTGGAGTCCTCATCCTGTGGCACCCTCTGTCAGGGAGAGACCTGCCTTTCTTGAACCCCTCAGGAACCCCAGTGCCACAGTCTGAGGATGCCCTGCCTGCGCCCTGCCTGCCTCCTGCCCGCATCCTGCCTGCAGTGGGCACCCACCCACCTTTTCCAGACTGTGGAGTTGGCCAGCTCTATTACCCTTCTGCTATTAAAGTGCTGAGTGAGAGCTGAGCAGAGGACCTGCCTCCAGACTGCTGGGGGTAGCTGTGTGGCATCCCTCAGGACTGCCTGGACCCATGGTGGTCCTCCTTGGCCTGACCCTATCCACAGGGCTGGACTGTGCCTGCTGCACCCAGGCTTGCCAGCCCCCACAGTCCTCCCAAGCTCCTGCAGGCTTCCTCCCACCCTCTGACCAGAAAGGGAGAGGGGTTGAGGGGGCTGGAGGAGCCATAGGCCTGCCTCACCTGCAACAGTGCTTTGTGGAATGGTGGGTGCTGGACTCTGCGGTGTGTACAGCTGTCAGGCACAGCTGAGAGCATTTCAGCACTGGCTAAAGCATCTCCTGTTTGTGTTTTCCCCTTCTCTCTGGGAGGATCATCCGTCCTGACTGGTGTCCCCTGCTGCCTGTCCTGAAGAGCTGCCTGGGCTCTGCCCCAGGAGCAGACTTGGGCAGCAATGTGAGCAGTTTGTCTGAGCAGGCAGGAAGCACAAGGTGTTTTCATTGGGAGACGTATTAAAGAGCCTGTCCAGTCTACTGTGGCTGTGTGTCCTTTTCCTCATGGCTGTCTCCCTTCCAGCTCCTGCCAGGCCCCAGCCCCATCTCTACCAGAGATGTGTCAGAGCTACCCAGCACTGCTGGCCATTGGAATGGTGCAAGGACAATAGTGGAGATGCTGGCATTGGCCCCCAGGGTGGCACTTGGCCATTCTGTGGCTCTTTTTTTGGAATGCCCAGGCTGACAGTGACTGCTGGGCTCTGGGTAGAGCTGAATGGTGCTTGTGAGCTCCACATGGCTGCCATCAGTGGCTCTGTTAGTCTTGTAATGGTTGCACAGTTCTTGGGAAGCACATGTCCAGCTGTGTTTTGTCCCAGTGGGCTGCCAGAGGGCTGGAGCTCTTGAGGTGATGCAGAGCCACGTGCAGGTCCCTTGTGGTCTCCAGGCCAAAATGAGGGGACCCAGCCCTATGTGCCCAGTCTGCAGCACTGGTCTTGGCAACAATAAAACCTGCTACTGGTATTGCTGGGATGTTCTGGTCCGCGTCTGCCCTGCCGTGTGTCACCCCTGGCCTGAGCCCTAGGCTCCTGTCTGTCTCCACGCCACTGATGGTCCCTGCAGGGGTAGCGCAGGATGCTGGGATGGCGTGCTGTGACAGGCTGTGTGCTTCAGCTCTGGTATGCAGAGGGCACTGCTGAGCGGCCGTGCCCAGCTGGGACGTTGCTAACGAGGAAGCAAGGAAGGAAAAAAAAACAAACCCTGGCTCAGCAAAGTAGGTACAAACCACCCAAGTCAAATCACATCTCCCAGCGTGGTGGCACAGACAATACGGAATGCCCCCCATCTGGAGGAAGCCTGGCAGCTGAGCAGACCGTGGTAACGCTTCCAGTGAACACTTGGACCCAAATGTGAGGTGCTGAGTTGAGGGTGTTGTGTTTAACAGTGTGGTTGGTGAGGGGGGTTCCTGATAGGGCAGAGGGGCAGAGACAAAATGCTGGATCAAAGTTGGGGGCAGTGCTGCTGCTTCAGGATAGTGTGGTGGGGATGCAGACAAAGGAGAGGATGTGCAGAGCAGAGGGGGTTAATCCCCACAATCTCAGTTATTGCCACGCTACAGGGAGAGTTGCTGGGATTTTTACTCTGGCCATGGCAGAAGGGGAACAGATGTGCTGGGGTGCAGAGGGAGGCTGGCAGGGACTGGCCTGCAGTCACCCTCATTGCTTCAGGGAAGCATTGCCCTCCTTATGCTGCCTTCTGCAGTGAGAGCAGCCCTGTCCCTGCCTGCACAGGCAGTTGGTCCTAGGGTCTCCATCAGTTCTCCAGCTCTGTGCCTCCATAAGCTCCAGGAACAATCCTGGAGGCTCTTTCTCTCTCCAGGTAGAAATGCTGCCTCCTTCAATGGGCTCTGTTGCAAAGCCAGGAGGGTTCTTGTTGGTCTCAGGGTGGGGGGAATCCCTAGACCGACTGCCTGTGCTTCAGCTCTGGTGTTTCAGGGGTCTCACCTCAGCCCTCACCTAGAGTTTGCAAGCTGCACGTCCCTGCTTGTTGACTGTTCTTCCTTTTTTCAAGCTCTTAATGCTGCAAGGGACAGAGAAAACATGCAGGCAATGTTCTGTACCCACGTGCTGAGGTGGTTGCACTTGTAACAGTGCAGAGTCAGTGTGAAATGGGAAGAATGAGAAGCAGTGGCAGTGGTTAGCCAGCCCCAAGGGTGTCCCATCTGGCCGAGGTGCTCCCACCCCTCTGCCTCTGGGTGTGGCCCTGGGCTCCCCCCCTTCACGGGGGAATATGTCCCCACAACCTCAAGGTTAGTGTTGGTGGCCTCAAAGCCCTTGCATGTCTGCTTCAGGAGAGGAAGGTCACCTCCATGACCAGCAAGAGCAGGGAAAGATTCCTGTTGGCTGAATGCTGGGGCAAGGCTGAGGTAAGAAGGGACTGGCCAGGTGTCAGGTGCAGGTGCCCAGTGGGACCAGCTTCTGCTGTGGTTCATAGTCTGAGGTCTCTGCTTACACCCCAAGAGAGTCCCTCATTGTGCCCCATTTTGCCCTGTGGGTGCTGTCATACATGGTGCCCTCCCCATACCAGGGAGGCTGTGGGATGGCTGGGGGTGTCCTGGCAGTGGTGTCACAGCTTGTGCCAGTGTGAGTCATGCTCAGAGCTGGGCTGAGTCACCTTCCCAGTGGTGTGAGCATCAGGTGAGGAGCTTTCTCAGACTCACATCCTGGTGACAAAAGTAGTGTGGCTTCTCACCATGGGGTGCCAGAGGTGGGTGCAACAGAAGGTTGCTGCAGCACATGCATAGTGCCATAGCAGTGTGGCAGCTGCCCACTGTCCCTGTGGGTCCACTTACCACCACATCCCTGAGGGTACCAGCTCTGCTGCTCTGGTTCCCAGATTGCAGCAGAAGGTCCCCTGCCCCTCCATAGTGGACACCTCTGTGCCCCAATAGGCATGTGGACTCCACGGGGCAGTGTCACTGGCTGAAGCTTCTGGGAATAATACCATTTTCAATCCCAGGTCCCAGCAGCCCATCGTGTCTGTGGGTAGCAGAACAGCTCCAGCATACCCACTCCTTTCCGTGGGCCGCGGCACAGCAGTGTAGTGCGGAGGCAGATGGACGGACTATGGTAGGATGAGCCCTGCCCTGTTCCTGCTGCTCTCCCTGGCCAGCTGCTCCCTGCTCCAGGGTAAGCCAATGCTGAAGCTCAGTCACCACAGTCTGGGGGAGGCCCTGGCTGCAGGGCAGGAAGAGGCACAGGGACACCTCTCAGACCTACTGAAGGTACCTGTGAAGAGGAGAGGCCCAAGTGGTCATCAAGGTATGATGAGAAAGAAAACCCCAGGGTCAGCAGCAGCTGAGTCAGGGTGTTGTCTCTCCCATTTTGTCAGCTGTGACTCTGCTTTAGCAGAAGCGTGGAGAAGGTGTTCTCAGCGTGCGATGGACTGGGAGGATACAGGTGCTGAGCACCTGCTTTGAAGTCAGTGTTTGCCCATGGCGGGCTGAAGCTGGGGAACTTGTGCACTGGGCCACAAGGGGACCCTGCAGGACACTGCTTCATACTCCTCTGTTCTCTCTTCAGGGACGCTACTGAGGCCATGGAATGTGAGGCTGGAGGCACAGAACTTCCACGTCTGGCTGCGCTGGAAAGCAGACCTCAGCTCACCCAGCTATGCCACCTACGAGGTGGAGTGGAGGAACAGGTAGGTGAGGAAGAGGGGGTGAAGGGGTCTGATCCTCTTACACCCTGGCTTTTGGGGACCCCTGGCAGCCAGAGGACTGTTGTCTGGCAGTAAATGCCACAGAGTAACAGAGCAATGGAGTTGGCAGAGATTGGCCTGTCCTACCCCTGCACATGCAAGGTCAGCTCAGGACTGTATCCTGGTGAGTTTTGAACAACTTCAGGACAACTTCCCTGGACAGCTTGGTCCCTTTCCTGATCACTCTTCCAGTAACAAACTAATGGGTTAGTTTTGCACTGGGGTTTTGGATTTGGGTTTTTTCCATTATGCTAAATGGGATTTCCTGTATTTCAACTTGTGCCCACTGCCTCTTGTCCTTTTGCCAGGCAGTACTGAGAGGAAGGCTCTATTTTCTTCTCGTGTTGATAAGACACTCCCCCCCTCAAGTCACCTTTCTCTGAGGCTCAAGCTGTCACCACTCGCTCCGTTTCCTTCATACCACAGAGCCTTAACAGCCTCAACTCCTTGGTGGGTTCTCCTTGCCATGGCTGTGTGTTTTCTCATTGTGGACAGCACAGGTCAAGGCTCAGTGCCAGGTGCCATCTGTCCCCCCCACCTCCTCACACATCCTGGGACATTGTTGGTTGATACTTGGGCTTTCCTACGCTTTCCACCTGGGTGGGATGGTGGTGGCTGGGCAGCCCTCCCTTTGGGCTGGGAAGATTCTGAAAAGAAGCAATCCCTGTGCTTTCTCCCTGGGCAGAACCTCGAACTGGACCAGGGCAAGGGGAACAGCCTACAGGGGGAACAGCAGAAGCTCCTGGATTTGTGAGCTGTATTTTGACAGGATTCATGATATCTACTGGGCACGGGTGAGAGTGGTGGCCGGAGGTGAGCAGTCCGAGTGGGCCAGTTCCAGCGAGCTGCAGCTGTACAGAGACAGTAAGGACTGGGGAGCTCCTCCAGTTGGGCTCTTCCTGGGGGGCCAGTGGGGAGAGGGGACCTTGGAGAGATCTGATGGGATACAGTAGGAAAGCATATTAGGATACTGGAGGGAAAAGAGTCAAGAGCTTTAACCAGAGGAAAGGGATGAGGCAGAGCTGCTGGACGAGGGCTGGGTGAAGAGCAAACGGACATAGGAGACATAGTGAGGTGATGGGTAGGAGGCCCCAGGCCAGCAAGACACCGTGAGAATTTGGGTCTCTAGGGAATGCAGTGAGATGGAGCAGGAAAGAGGATATGCCTCCAGGCTTGGGTTTTGAAAGGCTCACCTTCCTCCCATCATACTCTGGGATGATGCTGGTGCAGGCAGGGGCAGACCCTCTGGTGATCCATTCACCCTGACTATTGTGTTTGCCAGGTGTGGGAATGTGCCTCTTCTCAGTCACAGACTGCCTATTCTGTCCAAAAAACCCAGCAATCTCTTGGAGCTAGAAAATTTTCAGGACCCTCCTCTGACCTCCATCACAGGGGTTGTTGCAATAAACGGAAGGTGTGAGCAGTTGGCGGTTTGTGTTCCCTTGTTCATTCCCTCTGCATCCAACTGGCATGGAAGTGGGTGCATTCAGTTAGAAAGTGATTGCTGGCCTTGGCAGTGGGTCTCCAGGCCCTGGTGGATAGCTCAGGGGTGAAGGTCTCAGCAGTGGGAGCCCTTGGTGCTACAGGTCTGTTGGTATGAAGAGGACGCAGAAGCAGTGCTAGCTGTCATGAAGACGTGGTGGCTGCCATTCCAGCACAGAGTGCTGTCAGGCAAGACCCGAGGAGCTTCTGTGCTCTGGGAGGGGAATTTTAGACAGAAAAATATAATTTATAGAGAAACAAGATGTCTGCCTTCCTTTGAAGGCCTTAATTTTCTAATTTTTTCCCCTTCCCTACAGCAATTGTTGGCCCCCCCAAGTTGTCCTGGCTGCTCCAGGACCAAATCCTCAGCATAAACATCATCACACCACCCACTCCCTACCAGAGAAGAACCGGTTCCTACAAGCCAGTCAACCAAGTGCTGCTGAAGCTGTGGTACTGGCTGCACCTGTACGAGGGAAACCTGCTTGTCCAGCAGGTGTGTGTGGTAGCTGGGCAGGGCCCAGAGGTGCAGGGCTTGCACAAGCTTTCCTGGTGCAGCAAAGCCACCGTCTCAGGTTACAGTGGTGTGGGGGTGCATGTGCTGCAGCCCTGCCCACACCTGGCTGTGCATGCAGCTGTGAGGTGCTCTGCACCCCAATCTGGGGTTCCTCAGCGAGGCAGGAGATCTCTTCCCTCCCCTAGGTAAGAAGAACTGGACTGGTTTTGTTCAGATGAAAGGTGATGCCACAGGTGTATCAGGAGATGCTCTGGGACCGGAACACCTTCTGGGGCAAAGAACTGAGTGTTGGAAGTACCTGGGAGGAGGGACCATGGGGCAAGTGGGATGTTGAGGCTGTACAGAGCAGTGGAGCCATGCACAAACCCCACCTCCAGCTTCTGTGGCCACCTGTCCCATCTGCTTTCAGGTGCCCTGCAAACGGAGCAGTGAGGAAGTGCCTTGCACCTTCGGGCACCTGAAGCCTAGCACACAGTACTGCATCCGGACGGTGGCTGCAGACATTGCCAGGGAGCGGAGCCGGGAGGTTGAGCAGTGCCTGGTGACTCCGGCAGACCCTGCAGGTGGGTGGACTCTCACCAGCTCAACTGGCACAGTTGCATCTCAGCTCTTGCTCACAGCACAAACTTGTGTGGAGGTGGGAGTGCCTCACCCCCAGCCACTGTGGTCAGGGTTGTGGCCCAGTGCTGCCCAGTGGGGACCTCTCAGGCGATGCTTTCTTGTCATCTGCCTTGGGCTTGCCTCCTGAAACATGACATGGATGGGAAACACTGATAGAGGGTGGAGTGGGAGGGATGTGCTTCAGTGACTCCTCAGCCTGCTGTGACATCCTGGCAGGCTTTCCATGGGTCCTTGCCGTGCTGAGCGCCTTCTTCCTGCTGCTGCTACTAAGTGTGGCCGGGATCTGCTTCATGCAGCTGCATGTCTTTCCCAGTCCTCCAGAGATGCGCCTCCCAAAAGCACTGGTGAGTGACGATCCTCCTCCAGCCTCCACTTTGTGTGTAGCCATAGCCATTTGCAGGGGCTCAGCACCTCCTTTCCTCCAACTCTCACACCATCAAGCCCATATTGATACCCAGGTGCCTCTCCTGCCATCTGAACCACTGTCCCCCAAGAAGAAGGTAGTGGTGGAGGGCATTGGCCAGCCATGGGTCACAGCAGAGGATGAGATCTCAGGCAGTGCAGCCCTTGGTGTTCACATAGTTTGTCACCCCCAAGCTGGCAGGGCTTTGGCCAGCTGAGGCTGACCATGCCACTGCTTTTGTCCTTGCAGGCTCTCCAGAACAGCAAGCTGAGTGTAGCCATACAGGTGCCTCCACTCCAGCTTGAGGAGGACCCGCTGGCCCTGCTCCTGCAGACTGTGCTCCCCTCCCACGGGCCATCCACAGCTGTGCAAGCATCAGCCATGGTCCCACAGCCCCTCCAAGGCCTTGCCCGGGATGTGAGTGGCTACTGTGCCAATGGGTTTGGCCTAGACTGCCCAGAGGCAAGGGACCCATCCTGCACCCACAGTCAGCTGGGGCACACATTAGGTTCCCAGGTCCCCTCACAGCTGGAGAAGGATGGGGAGGCAGGTGATGGGGATGATTTGCCAGAGCAGCTGGTGCTAGTGGGACTGACTAGACACAGCTACATAAGTGACATGGACAGCCAGATACCTGAGATATGGGTCCCCCTGCACCTCCAGCTTTATTCTCAATGCCAGTGCCCAGTGCTGGGAGCAGGCAGCCACCTTCCTCTGCCTGTGCCAAGCAGAAACTGCAGCCAGGAGTACCTGCAGGAGAGCCTCGGCACGGCTGGGCACTGGATTCGGCTCAGCTCCGTGAAGCTCCTGACCAGTGTGGAGGCGGAAGGAGAGCAGCCCCTCTGTGCTCCCCAACCCCTGCGTGGCGGCGGGACTGAGCCAGAACAAGGTGACAGCACTGTGCAGCGAGGCTACTCGGAGCAGGCAGAACCGTGTGTCTCCAGCCCCTGCCAGCTGCCGCCCTCACCCCGCAGCGTCGTGCGGGCAGTTGCCTTATCCGGCTACGAGCCACGTGCCCCATCTGGCAGTGAGATATAGCGTGTGGGGCACCACGGCAGCCTCCAGCTCCCAGCAGAGCCCAAGGCGCCTTCCGGAGCTCCCCTGCCATGACGGCTGCCTGTCCCAACCTGTTGGTGTAGGGCCGGGGGTAGGACTGGCTCCCACGGCCAGGTAGAGGCATATTCCGGGCACGGCCGCCAAGGATCTGCTAAGGGTGGGCGGGATCCAGAGCTTTCCTCTGGGGGTGTGGTGCTCTTGAGACACAGCGTAAGAAGCATGGGCCAAAGCTGAACCCCCAAAACTCTTATCTATATATCTGTCTGTCTGTGTGCGTGTATGGTACAGTATCTATACTAATGTAACACTCATATATACATATATATTTATAAAGCTCTTTAATGAAAAAATGTTGGGGCTTTTACTTCTGTAGAAATGCTGATTATGTGCCGGAGTTGTTTTTAAATATCACTAATTTATTATAGAAAACTGGCTTCTCTATTCATTGTTTCTGTGTTACATACCCAGCATGGCCCTTCCCTGTGCAGCAGTCAGGAAAGGCGTGGGGTAAACTTGGCATTTTCCAGGCAGAAAATTGCACCCAGAATCTCTGTCTTGCTCTCCTATGGGAAAAGACTGTTTTTTAGCACCAAGGGATACATTTATTATTCCTGCTGCCAGCATTGGGGTGATTTATGGCTGAGAAGCCCTGCCCTGCTGTTGTCCCTCGGGATCTGTCTTGAGGCTGTGCCTGAAGCCACAGAGGCAAGGGGAAACCTCCTTGTGCTGTGTCGCAGGCTGGGATCAGTGGAGTCAAAATGCAGTGACAAATCCAGGCTCTTGGACTCACAAAAATTACTCTAGATCTGGGAACAGGTGAGAAACTGGTGTCTAGTGTCCAGGCAGCTGGTGGAGGGGATGGAGGTACAATGCTGCCAGTCTTGAGGAGCCTTTGGGGCTGTGCAGGGCCATGTTCCAACCCTGTGAGTCACCCCTGACACTCTGGCCATGTTCCAACCCTGTGAGTCACCCTTGACACTCCAGCCATGTTCCATCCCTGCCTCTTACTGCAGGCTGACCCCTGTAGCCCACAAGGGTCCATGAGGGAGCAGAGATTCACCTGCAGTTTAGGGAGGACCCCATACTAGATGCCCAAAGGAGGCCATGACCCCACGGGAAGACCATGACTGGAGCAAGCTCCTGGCAGGTAGGACCTGTGGCCCCATGGAGAGAGGAGCCCAAGCTGAAACAGGTTTGCTAACAGGAATTGGGACCTTGTAGGGGGAGTGATGGAGCAACTTTAGGGTGTGTCTGGCATCTGGCCCAGGTCAATCCCTCACAGACAATGTGAGGACATGTCACGTATTGAAGAAATTGAGCTGAGTTAACAGGGAAAAAAAAAAAAAAGGAAAGAGACAGTCCCAAGAGCTGCTTGAGGAACACATGTATTACCCATATGCTCTTTGCTACCTATGAAGTTGGTGTCCAGTTGCCATCTCCTTTGTCCCTCACAGTCTCTGATCTGCCTCAAGGTCATGGTCAAGCCCTACATGCCTGCAGGCCTGTTTGATCAATTGCCTCATCCCCATAGCCCACAGGGCCTCTAACATCACGCCACTCTGGAAGGTCACTGCGTGGTCCCAGGCACCTGCAAGACACCTCTCAGCAGGAGCATCAGTCAGAGCTGCTCTTTGTGCCACAGACTCTGGGACGGAGCCACAGGAGCCACATCCCAGGCAGCAGCTTGTCCAGGCACAGCAGAGTATCCATTGTGCTGCTCCAGCCCAGTCCTGGGTGGTTTGCCAGGACATGGGACCGATACAATGGGACCAGACTGGCTCCCACAGCTGCTATGCTGTGGGAGCTGGACTTGCACTAGGGCATGACTGGTGCTCTAATCACAGCTGGCCAAGTCTCTGCAGGTCAGAAGAAGGCCAGGTCTCTGCAGGTCAGAAAAGGACCAGCTCTTTCCTGAGTCTGTGGCAGGACAAGGGTGTTGGGGTCTCCATGGGTGATTCAGACAGTCACTCACTGACAGCAGGGGCTTGCCCTGGCCCAGGGGTGGTTGAACAGCTGGAACGTTCCCACTCATATGAAAGAGTTTTTCATGGGGAGTGGAAAAAGACAGAAGGCTTGTGATTCAAGTGATGGCATTTCAAGATGCCATCAGCAGCTGAAGTTTCCGAGTGGATGCGAGAGGGGGTTTCTGCTTTGCCTCAGAGGTGTGGAGCTTGCGGGTTTCTGCAGAACCACAGAGAGCAAGTGCAACACTCACTGCTGGGTGAGGTCCTAGCATGCCCCAAGAGAGACCTGTCACCACTATGTGCAGCACAGGGCCTGGGTGGAGTGTCTGAATTAGATCCCACTTTGGTCTACCTGGCAGGTTGTTATGTGCTGAACAGGACTGGACTGTGCTGGAGGATGGACCTGGATCAGGTATAAGCCCCATGCCCCAGGCAGGTCTGCGCAGGACACGGGACCAGTCCCTCCATCACCACTGCAGCCTCAGTCACATGCATACAGCCAGGCCCTCCCTCAGCCTTCCATGCTCCCTCCACAGCCTGGAAAGGGCTGAGCCAGCAACTGGGCCTTAGGCACCCAGCCCACCCTACAGCACCATAATCTTCGAGGTCAGATGCTATCTCTGATGTCTGCAGCCCTGTTTGATCAATTGCCTCATCCCAACATCTCTTGCATGGCATGTGTCTGCACTCAGAAGGTGCCACGGGCACCCTGACAGAGTCATATACCGCCTGGCTTGGTCACCAGGTCCCCTTACTCCACAGGACACCTCCCCAGTGTTGTCCTCACCACTCACCTCTGCTCTTCACAGGGTCTGTGACAGACAGTTAGTTTCTGTGCTTCACATCCTTCAGGCCCATGGCACAGCGCTGTGCCTGCAGGTACTGGTGCGGGGGCTGGTGAAAGCTCTGACTCACCACGATCTATCCACTGTTCCTGCCTTCTTTCTGGGTGTTTTCAGATTCTGCTGGTGCCAGATCAAAGCAAGAAGAGGGATGCCAGTGCAAACAGCTCTTTATTAGAAACAGCGGGTTTAGGACTGTGCAAGAGCACAGTTATTCTTACTAGTAATTCTTATTAGTAATTCTCAGAGAGTGGAGCTGCCAGCCTATGAAAGTGGTGCACAGTGGAAAATTGCTCTTTGGGGGCTAATGGGGCTTTCACAGTCACTGAGTGGGAACCATTGTACCTGAAAACCACAGGAGATGTGGAGGCCCTGAAATGATGGAGGAAAATCAAGCTCTTACTTTTTGTGAGCTGCCAGTACCCAGAAGCATCCCCATTTGCCTTCAAAAACCATGGGAGGCAGAGCTGCAAACAGCAGGATCTGCTCTGACCCTGTGCCCACTCTGCTCTGTCTGCTTTCTCTCCTGCCTGTCACTGCAGCTCCCCTGCCACCTCTCTGGGACAGCCCAATGCCACCCCAAATCCTCACAGCCACCTCAAGCGCTGTCCTGACATCTGTGTATACGGCAAAGACCTGGGACCTCACTGAGGTGCTGTCACTCAGCCTCCCTGTGCAAGTTGCCTTTGTGATGGGTCTGTAGCTCTAGGTAGGTCCCGGAGCACGGAGCAGCAGCATTACAGCTGTCCTGCTGGACTCCATCCTTCAGCCCAGAAAGGCTTTGTGGGTTGACAGGTCTGAGCTGCAACATCCAGGCCACTGACTCCTGCTGCACTTCCCTCTCAGTAGTCTTGGCTGGTTGGCTTGCTCAGGAAGCCCACCAGACTGTGAGAGCCCCAAAAGCAGAAGCCTGAGTGTGGTGTGTTTACAGGATGTGCATGAAGAGGGCTGCAGAGCTGACAGGCTGCAGAAAAGTGAATTTATTGGCTCAGACCTGTATGGTTTCTCTCCAGGCAGGAGCTTTCCTGCAATTCAGAGGATTGGGACCCAAGCAGGGTCATTGGGACGTTCAGGTCACCCGAGGGGACTGTAGAACAAAACTGGTCCTACATCATGTGCTGGTCTAGGAGTGCCCTCACCTGGGGATGCGTGGCAAGTGTCTGCAATCAGAAGGTGCCACGGGCACCCTGACAGAGTCATATACCGCCTGGCTTGGTCACCAGGTCCCCTTACTCCACAGGACACCTCCCCAGTGTTGTCCTCACTGCTCACCACTGCTCTTCTTAGGGTCTGTGACATACGGCCAGTTCCTGTGCTTCCCATCCTTCAGATGCACGATAGGGGATTTCTGGTCCTGTAGCCTATGGGAAGGGCAGCTCAGCTCAACACTTTCCCACTTCCTGGCACTGCTTCAGTATCTCTCTGCCCCCTAGAATCATTCATGCTCTTGGTGACAGACAGGACCAGCAAACTGCCCTCTGAGTTGGGTGCATATTGGCTCACTCTGAGTTTTGGGGAGGGTTGTATGCTTCCTCCTCATGGCACCACAGCAAATGTCATAAGCCTGTCTCCAGGACTTTTCATTCTGTGACAGGAAACTTGGCAGGATTCTGATTTTTTCCACCCTCTGCTTTCCAGAGGATGGAAAACAGGTTAGATACAGATTTTTGTTAGGAGAAAAGTCCCAGCTGGGTGGTGTGCCCAGTTGAAATGGATGATAGCTTTATCTCAGCTGTTTCCCAGTTGTATTCATGCCTGACAGATGGGGACTGGCAAACAGAGGTAATCAATGATCTCTGGATAATGCACCTTCAATCACTCCACGAGAAATGAGAGCCTCTGTTTTGTGGTCAGCAGGGTCACAGTCAGCCTCATGATTAAACAATAGAGGCTCAGGCTGCTCAGCAACTTGTCCCGTCTTCCTCAAGAAAATCCCAGTGTGATGTCCCACCCCACAAGATGAGAGGACACAAGAGACTGAGAAACATGGATCTCATGCCAAGACTTCAGAGGGGCTTTCTATGTGACACCTGTGAAGCAAGCACTGTTCAATCTGTCTGAGCCCCAGCTTTGGTGCAGGTAAGGAAAGGCACAGAACAAGTTGTCATCTCCTCTCTTCCATGAATAACACCTCAGGATTTTAAGCTCCTGAAAGCTTAAAATCTTCTTGTGCCTGTCAGTCACTTCCCCACTGCCCTAAGTAAAGGCAGTGCTCAGTGAGGCAGGGCATGAATTGCAGCCACAGCAAGGAGGGCCTGGCTGAGGTCATCAGCTGGATTTCTCTGAGTTAAAGCCTTCCAAGGGAAGAGAAGTAATTAGAAGCAATTCCAGTTTGCTGATAGCATGGTAATTTGAAACTGAAGTCAAGGGAAAAGATCTCTAATGGGAACTGGAAAAATCTCAACACAGGAGAACTGGGTCAGGTCCCAGCTGACACAGCCAGTGGCTGGGGGCTACCTCTGTACCTGCAGCTTTGGGAAGAGTGTGCACTGCCTCAGTGCTGTTCTCTCAGAAAAGCCATCTTTCATGACCCTGTCTCATGGATAGTGCTTTGGGACACTGGTGGACTGGCCTCCATCACTATCTGCCTTTTTTCCAGAGAGCAAGGATGGGTATTTCGCTCTCCAAAATTCCCCAGATCCCCAGCACTTGCCCTGAATTGTGCCACTTTCCTGTTGCTGTGAAGCCCAGACTGATCTCTCCAGTCTGCAGTGGCTCGCTGGCCTGGATGCCCCCAGGAGTGTCCCCTGGACGATCCCAGCCAAGGAGTCTAGAATTACATCAGCCATCTGGAGCTTGCAGACACATTCTCCAGAAGGGGGAACGGCACAGCCAGCTTCTGGGATGAAGGGGAGAGGTTCCTCCAAATGCCAGCAAGGTCAAATACTGCTCCAGCAAGGAAGCTCTCAGCAGCAGAGGGTAAGCCATGTCACTGGCTGAGTGGCTCCAGGGACTGGAGCATGCACTGAGAATCAGCTTGGGATGCCCAGATTCCCAAAGGCTTTGCAACTGCCCTCTTGCTGCCATGAGATGTGAAAAGAGCAGAAGACATGTGGTAACCCTCAGGAAGGAAGATCATGCAAAAAGAAAGCATGGATCCACGTGTTTTGTCCAAACCTTGGCCTCATGTTCTCTTCTGATCAACCTGCAAACCCCACTGGAACCAGGGTTAACCTGCCCAGCCTTTCATAGCACTTTCCCCTGACACAACACAGCCACAGTGAACAGCAGAGCTTCTGAAAAGCCAGATCTTGTGCTGGTCAGCAAGGAGAAGTGCCAAGTTCTGCCTCCAGGGAGGAACAACCCCAGGCACCAGGATACATTGGGCTGACTATGAGCCAGTGATCCAGGCCAGCAGAGACTGCGGCTACAGCTTCACTTCTGCTAAATCTCAGAGAAGTTTCCACCGCAGGAAAGCCCCCTCCACTCCACAGCACCCTTTATGCCAGTAGCCTTCGTGCCTGGCTGACAGCACACCAGAAAGGCATATTAAAACATAGTTTATTGCTGTTCTTAGTTTATAAAAACCAACAAACCAAAACCCATTAGTAACAAACCCAGTCCTGAAACCCAGCACTATCTGAGGCAGGCTTGCAAGGACACACCTTTAGTGCAAAGAGGAAAGTGGCAGTAAGGGCTGAGGAGGCTCTGCTCCCTTCAGTTCCCACAGAACCCCCACGCCCACTGTACAGTATCGATTTGCCCTGGGGCTGGTTAGGGAGGGCTCGCCGAATCCTCAAGCGCTGGTGGGAATCCTGGGGGAGCTGGAGAGGGGGAACACAGGATGTCATGGCTGTGCAGAGAAGCTTTGATGCCTTGTGTCAGCAACACAGGATGTGAAGGCATGCTGAGCCAAGGGGCACTGCCCACACCTTTCCACAGACACAGCACTTTGCCAAACAGCTGCTGTCTGTTCTCCTGGGCTTTCTAGTGTGGAAACTAAACGTGTGCCCTACCTGTGGCTGCTACCAGCCTCAGGTGCCAGAAGTGCTGGTGGGAACTAGGCGGTATGAAGCTAGAGCATGGCTGCACCTGCTGCAGGATTCTGCCAGGCACAGGGGCTTCTGAGCTGGGAGGAGCCATGCCAGACCTTGCAGCGAGCAGCACGTGGCCCTGGGCACTGGAAATTGTGGGAGGGATACACTGATCATCAGCCCTTCATCCTCAGGCCCTTTGCAGGTCTCCTGACCCTTTGTTTCCTCCCATAGCTGGTCCTGGCACTGTTGCACCAGGCATCACCCCCAGCACCCACCTTCTCCTATGTCCTGTGGGGAGTCAGACCCATGTCACAGCCCTCAACAGTGAGCACAATTTTTCACTGTGATGAGCTGCCAGGGCAGAGCCTTTCCATATCTTCAGAGAGAGCTGATGTCTTGGAAGAGAAGACTGCCCAAATGCCAGCCTCAGGTGCTGAGCAGGTTGGCAACAGGTGAATGCAAACGGCTCCAGCTCAGGGGAAGCACTGGGATCCCACGATAAGCACAGGATGGTTGGGACCACACAGGGCTGACAGATAGGGATGGAGAGGCTGGGCTGGCCTAGTCATTTGGGGGTCTCATCTCTTCCATGAAAGTGCCACTGCAGGAGACTAGTGCTCACCTTTTCCCATGACACTGTCACACGCTGTAAGAAACATTTTTGGGGAGTAGGGATGCAGCTACAACCAGATGGGAGCAGCGTATACATGTACTCAGCACTGCTGGTGCCCAGTGGCAGTGCCCAGTCAGCGGCACAGAAGGAGGAGGCAGTGGCAGGGGCTGTGAAGCAAGGTGCTGTTTCTGAAAGGCAGGAGCTAGCGATGCTGTAAACTCTCTCCAGTCTCTCCATCAGCTGGTTTTGGTTGTATGAGGACTGCAGAGTTGGAGGGCTCAGCCAGCCCACCCTACTCTATGGTTAGGTCATCTTCCTGGCAACGCTGGCATATGTGTGCTCGATCTCCTCATCTGCAGGACAGGTGTGATTGAACTCATCACAGGCATAGGCGTTGTTGAGGTAGCGCCAGACACCTGTCATGTCCTCTGGGATCTCGAAATCACGGTACTTTTTGGCTGCAATCTAGAGGAGAGTGAAGGAGGAGAAGGCTGAAACTTCCAAGACCTGGGGGAGACTCACTCTCTGGCTTTGGCAGGGGGACTCCTTGTCCACTCCTCGTGGAGCAGGTGCCCCTCTACCCTGGCCCTGGGGGCTAGTGCCATTACCTTGATGATGTGTAATTTGGGCAGAAGGTTGCAATCAGCCAGAGTCAGATGGTCTCCATCCAGGAATTTCCTCTTGGAGATAGGGATGTCCTCCACACTATCTTGGTCAATCTCCTCTGGGAGAGGAGTGTTCAGGTAGACATTCAGGCGCTGAAACTCCCGCAGCAGGGCCTTCTCAAAATCTGGGAGGGCAGGAAACCAAGAGCAGTGAGTGTGTGCCCTGGACTCTCAGGCAAGCTTTAGGCTGTGCTGAGCTGGCTGAGCCTCCCACAGGTTTTGCACAGAGGGAAAAAGCCCTCAGGGCCACACCATCGGGCCACAACATTGACCCCAGCCAGTCTCTGTTCCTAGGGGACTACAGCAGCATCACCCCATGCTCTGCTGTTATCCCTATGGAGGGAGCAGAGAACTGCCTTTATCCTTCCCCTCTGCCCCTCCCCTTCCCAAGGAGGCTTTGGTGAAGCAGGTAGCAGGAGCCTTAACTTGATGGCAGGATTTGCCAGCAGACAAAAGCATTTGTCCTGCTGCAGCGTGGTTGACTAGAGTCCAGCAACCCTCAATCCTTACTGATATTTGCTTCTTTGCGTGGGTTCTTGATGTATGCCGAGAACTTGGCAAAGATGTCACTGCCCACATCAAAGGACTCTTTGTACTTGGGGCTCAGGTGTGGATACCTTGAAAAAGACATTTATGTCAGGGCAGGCAGGGATGGAGCAGAGATGCAGCAGTGTCAGTTCCTGGGCCACAGAGCCCAGGGCTGTTATGGAGGATGCAGGGGACGTTCAGCCAGCTGTGGGAGAATCATGACGACGTAAATTTCTGCAGCTGCCACGCTGTGAGCTGTGTCTTCTATCCTGTGTTTGCCAGGAGATAATCTCAAGGCAGATATTCCACAGTTTGGGGATACTGGTGGCAATAGAACCCCAGAGCACAGCTCTGCCTGCAGGCAGTTCTCCCCCAGCCCAGAGGATGCACATTGGCACAGAGGGGTCTCAGGAAGCCAGAAGCTCCTATGACTTCCTCAGGAACTGTCTTCTGTTTGCTGACACGTTCCAGGGTGTGCTGCAAGGGCAGACACATTCAAGGAAGCAGGTGACAAATGCATTTGAGCTTCCTCTGCAGCAGTGGTGAGGCTGTAGCCACACAGGACATGGAGGAGGCTGGTTTGAGGGGCTCCCCAGTGAGCTCAGGGAAGACCACCCCCCCAGCTTCCCTGTGGGCCACCTGCATTGCTGCTGTCAAGCAAGAGCATTTGCTTTCACTCAGCTGAGTGCACTGAATATAAACAAAGCAAAGGGGTCTCACATTCCCCTCTATCTCAACACCAGCTGCCACAACCAGTGGCAAACCTACCAGTGCCAAGGTCCCTGCAGGCACCTCTCCATGTCCCCCCCGCCCCCACTCCCAGAGTGGGGATGCAATGGCTGGTGCATTTCCTCCCATTGTTTTCCATTCCTGTTGTCCCCATGCCCTCTCTGGTGAACCCAGCCCCTCAGCATCGCAGGCCCGGCCCTGCAGAGCAGGCTCAGGGGCTGGGGGGGCATCCGCCGGCCTGGGCTACCCTAGGGCACTTCCTGGCACCCTGCCTCGGTTTCCCAATCTGCCAAGCCCTAGACAACACTGTGACGGGCCCCAAAATGGGGAAGGAGTGAGTTTGCAGTTACACGGGTGGACCCAGGGTCTGCTCCAGGAACTCCTCAATCTTGATGAAGTCTGTTTTCAGCTCCTTGTTGAACAGCAAGAAGGGTGGGTTGGTGCCCGGTGCTAAATCTTTCAACTCTTCAGGTTTCCTGGAGCAGAGAAAACAAGCTGGCTCAGAGCCTGCAGCACATCTGCCTCCACCAGCCCCCACAGAAAAGTGGCCATGGCAGAGGTGGAGGCTAGGAGGGAGCACAGGACCAGGAACATTCCCAGCTCTGCTGGCTTCGGGGAGCTGTCAAGTGCTCCCCAGCCTCTGGATCTGCCCAGCAGTGCCTTCAAGTCACCCTCACATCCAGCAGAACAGGGAGTCCCTAGGCCATGCACATTGGCAGATGGCCCAAGCCCGTGCTGGCCCACACTTGCACTCCAAGTGAGGTGGGCAGTTTGTGGGCAGTGATTGTCTCTGTGCAGTGACACACTAGCTACAGAGCAGGCAGGGGGAAGAAGTGCTGATGGAGGGAGCTATGCAGGGCATGTCTCACCCCATTGCCGGCCCAAGGCTTCAGTGCCACCTCACCTGGTCATGTCCACCGTGGTGACATTGAACTTGACTCCTTTGAGCCAGAGCACCATGAAGAGGCGCTGGCAGAAGGGGCAGTTTCCAATGTTTTCTCCATCCAGACCAGCCTGCCAGGAAAGCAGAAAAATGAGGATTTAACCCTTCCACAGACAGGATGCCCAGAGCTGAAGAGCCACTGGGTACAGCACGCTGCCTGAAGCCCTTCCTGACTCTGGGGGGCTCAGCTGTAGGACCCACCCTGAGCCATGGGCCTGGCGGCCACTAAGAGCATACTCAGGATGCCAGGGGTCGGATCCTTCCCTGAAATGTGAGATAAAGCCAGGAGGAAGTGGAGAAGAAAGCAGGGAGAGAAAGTGATTGCTAATGGATGGGGAGGAAGGGAGGGTCTGCTTGGCCAGGAGGCCAGGCTGGAGAGGATGGGAGAAGGGAAATGAGCTCATGTTTGCCAGGAAAAGTGCAATTTGTTTTCATGTGCTGGTCATGTCTTTCTCCAGTCTTATGTGTGTTTAACAAACCCAGGCACAATGTCCCCAGGCCAAGAACCACCCAACACTCTCCCCCAGGCTGGGCACAGGAGGGTTGTGCCAAAGAGAATTTGTGCTGGCATCCCACACAGCATCGGGAGAAACAGAGACGACTGTCAGCTGCTAAAGGAACCCCTTTCAGCCCCTCTGCATGAGCACAGCCACAGCCAGAGTGAAGCACATTTCCTTGCTATGTAGCGGCTGGAAACATCCTTTGCAAAAAAACACCTTTGCAAAAAAAACACCTCCTTATGAGGAGTTTGGTAAGAGGATATGGCAGGTTCCCCTGTTCACAAAAACTGGCTGAGATGCTGCTCTGAGACGGAAGTTGTGCTGTGGTAAGAGGTAAAATGGCTCACAGGAAACTCAGCTTTAAGAGAATTACCAGGTTCCTAAGCTGTACATGAACTGTGGTGCTCTGGCTCATGGCCACCTTGCCCTGGCAGGGAGGAGCAGCACAGCTCACGCCAGCCCCGTCACAGTAGGATGCTCCTCCCCTGGAGCAGTGTGTGGTGGGACATGAGCCTTACTGGGACAGCTCTGTGCTAAGCCTTGGTATCTGATAGTGAGCTGAAGTCCTGAGGCTAAGCAGGAGGGTGATGAGATTTAAGAGGATCTGGCAGAGTCAAGTAGCAGCAAAAACCTCCAGGGTGGGCAGCTGGACGTGGGTCCAGAGCTCACATGTCTTTTGTCACGTCAAAGACAGGATGGCTGAGAAGGCAGAGACCTGTGCCTGGTTCTCCTGGGCTGGAGGTAGGTGCTACAAATCACCACAGGCACCCAAAACCTGTGGAATCTGGAGTGCTCGGCTTCTCCAGGAAGAGAACACTGACATCAAACTCACCTTAAGGGAAACTGTAAAAGGATCAAAACAACCTTCCAATACTCCAGGTAGTAACTGGAGCATGTGGTCTGTTTTTCCATCACACCAAGACCTTTTAGTCCTTCCAGAGGAATAAAAATTACTTTTAACAAGTAAATACTTTTAACAAGTATTTTTTATGCTCAGCTGTCATGAAATTATGTCATGAAATCTGAGGAAGGAACTGAGAAACCTTGATTCCCTAGGATGTGCCCAACAGTGAAACTGAATCAACACATGAAGCTGGTCAGTGTCTATTAATAGCAAATACTCCCAGAGGGGCTACAGCTCAGGAACATCCTGTGTCACTAATAGCAAACAAGGCCTCTTTGGAAAGGGGTGAAACTGGGTCTCAGTCTTCCTTTGAATGAGCTGGAGGGGAGAATCCAAGAACAGCCTCAAGGGCTGCTCATGGGCAAAAGCACAGGGCAACTCTGCTCCTCTTCCCCAGAACCCCTGCCACCTATGACTCCAAACTACGGCCATTCTTTGGAGAATCTCCAGAATCAACAGCTCTGCAAGTGCTTTTGTGGCTTCCTAGCACGAGGACCAATGCTTTTCTCCCTGCTCCCCCTGCCATCTGCACCCTCTTTGACTTCCCTGGCCTGGCACAAGGCTGGGAATGAGAGGGCTTAATTTGTCCTGTTGTCCCCCAAGGAGCTGTTGTGCTGAGTGGCACATGGCTCTGGTGGAGCTGCATCAGAACAGTGGTGGGGCAGGGTGGGCAGTGAGGGGAGGAGTGCCTCTCACTTGGCTGCTCTGGGCATAGACTCTGTCACCTGCTTCAGGTTTTTCCATGCTTGTCTGGTAGCTCCCGTCCCTGACCTGTTCAGGCTGGTCTTCCCGCTTATCTTTTAAAAATAGAGAGGTGGGGAATTTTGGACTAGAGTAAAAAGAAAATCAAAATGGCCTCTGCAGGAAGAAAGAATCAGGTCCATACCAGGATTCTCAGAGCCAAAACCTTTATCTGGAGGAATTAGAGGGGAGGTCCACCAGCGCCCGGGCACTGCTGGGGGAGCATCAGGCTCTGGAAGGGCCTTGCTGGCAACCACTGGCCATGGAGGAGCCTCAGGGAGCCAGGAGCCCTCAGGGGAAAATTGCAGCCACACGCCCTTCCTCCCTGGCAAACGCAGAGCAGCATGGAGTGGGAGGAGTCATTGCTCTTCACTTCCTTCCCCGAAGTGCCTCTGCTGCTCCTCCTGCTGAAGCAGGAGCTGGGGTGGTGGCACAGACTGACATTCCTCAATCTTTTGCCCTCAGATGATAGAGAAACCCAGTGTGGACTAGCATAGCATCTCTAGGAGGGCTTTAGCCCCAACTATCTAAGCCATTGTGAAAAATGCATANTCATTACTATTTTTTTATTATTATTAAACTTTTAAAATTTTAAAACGAGTGATTGGTGTTTTTCACAGGCATCACTAGGCTGCACAGGGCATTGAAACCCCAAACCTACTTTGCAGTTCCTGCGATTTCCCCGTGGTGAAACAACCTTAAATGCAGTGGGACGAGTGAACGGCTTTGCCTGCTTGGGGCACTGCTAAATATCCAGTCCCCATGGGACCTGCCAGAGCTCCTACAACCACCCTAAGAGCCACGAAGCAGCTAAACACCTGGTGGAGTTGCAGAGCAGAGCCTCCTCCCAGGCAGGGAGAACCTCCTAGCCAACCCTAGCCAACAAGATGATGCTCTTGCCAGTGAAATGGCAGGGTGAGAAACTGCCAGCCCCTTGGGAACCACCCACCCCAACCTCCGGGTAGAGCAAGAGTTGCTCTGCACCCTGTCCATCCTTACCATAGTAACTCCAGCATATGCCAAAGTGAAAGTCAGGCAGGGTGCCCTGCCATGCCATGCCATGCCATGCTATATCAGTAGGCGCTTGTGGGAGCACCAGCTTTCCCCATGATTTGCAGCTGTCACTGGTCACAGCAACAGCCATGTCTGAGGCATTCCCAGCCAAGGGAGGTGCTGATGGCACAGGAAGGTGCCTGTCAGCAGCTAGAGCCACTGTGTCTTTGGTAAAGCTAGGTCCTGAGTGCTGGGACGGGGAGGCACAGCATCAACTTTTCTGTGAACAGACAAGCCAGGACAGTTTTTTCACGCTAAATTACAGCATAGGGGAAGTCCTGACTATGGTGCTGGTTTTCTGTTTCACTTCCTCTGAAAAGCCCCTAGAATGTGCTGCTGCCATTGCAGTCACCTCATTTATTGTTTTCTTCTCCAGCCATCCTAAGGAGAAGTGTTAAGCAGAGAATTCAAGACTCATATTACTTTTACCAAGAATACACTTGTCCAGATCCAGCTCAGCAAAGCTCAATGTCCATCAAGAAGTGCTGTGGCTACAATTTTGGCAAAGGGATGAGAGAGATCTCTCCTGGGAAGGCTCAGATAATTTACTTCTAGCAAGTATGTCTAACTATTACCCAAGGAAGACACAATTTAGTGCCTAGAACTGTTGGGTGCCTGTGCCAGGGAAGCTAGTGCCTCTGACCCAGTCCTTTTGGGCATCAAATTGCCCCAAGAGGAGAGCAATGAAGCCCATGGACCTGAGTGCCTACAGAGAAACCATCCTTAAAACCTTGATGAGGTGGCCCAGAGAGGCATTACTCCCTAGTCATTGTCACTTGACAGTGTCCTGCGGCCCCCATGGCATTGCTGTGAGCAGACACAGTTACTGGCCACCAGCTTTGGCTCCTCTCTTTTTGTCCCGCCCATGGCCGCTGCAGATATTTTGAACTTGAGTGTTAAAATATTCCCAGGAAAGGGTTCAGAAAATTGCTTAACAGGGAAAAAAACAGAAACCATTTCCAGCGAATACCCCTCTGTGATGCCGTCCCATCGCGCCCACACGTGGACTCCCACACCAGTTCCCCAAGCCATCCATGCTCGTTTCATAACCCTGCTCTCAGAAGAAGCTGAAGTGGCTGTTCCCAGCCCTCCTGCTTGCTGTTCCCAGGGTTATCTGTTGTCTGGGATTTGAGAGGCACATGTGTTCCCACTGCTGCATCATGCTGCTGCCAGCAGTGCCATTTCTCCAGGGTGCACAACCATCACAAGATCAGGCCGTTCTTCAGACTGCTGAGTGTGACACCCCACAGTCCCCACACCACCGCGTGGTCCCCCCATTTGGCAACCATTTAGTCAGCCTTCGTGGCAAGAGACACTGAAATTGGTACCCGTCTCCAGCCTCACAGAACATGAAAACACCTGAACCCAGCTGGATCTTGGTGAGGATGAGCCAAGGAGTCACTGCCCCCCACCCCGAGACCCACCTTCACAAACAGCTCGATCTCAGGCTCCTTGGAGGTGTTGTGCTGCTGACCATCCATCCCAGCAGTGTGGGGAAGGACCACTGCCCACACACTGTTGTGGTGAGTCAATCTGTCCCCTGCAGAGCTCTGATGGGGGAAGGCTTTCAAAGGGCTGGTGCCTTGGGCCTCTTGGCTGCTCTTACTCCGCAGAGGGCTGGAGCTCACACTTTCCTTCCTTTTGAAGAAGGGAGGAGCAATGGGGTGTGCGCCAGGACCCGCCAGCAAGGGGAGGAAGCTGCAGGGCCTCTCAGATGTGACTCAGCATGGGTCTATCTGGTCACATTCAGAGTCTATCGCATCCACCCAGGCACTCCTCCAGTGCCTGTGAGAAGTGGGCTGGCATCCCCACCACCTCTGGTGCCCGCAGCACTGCTGCTATCTCTTCCCAGCTGGGAGCAGGGGTTTATAGAGGAAGTGTCTTGCCTGTTGCTCCCCCTGCTGCTCCACTCTTGGCCCTTTGCCACTCTCCCACCCTCATGCTGGTGTCCAGTGCCCCAGGGCTTCTTTATCAGTTTGAGGTGAACCTGGCTGACCTTTTCGCTGCCTCCTGTGGCTGCATTATGACAGGCAGCTGCCCAGAGGGAGGGTACAGCTCCTCTCCCAGCTCACCACACTCCGGGGATCCCTGTGTGGGCTTGTCTGAGCACCCCTCGCTGCAAGGAGCTGGGCTGCGCAGGGCATGCGCTCAGGGAAGCTGAGTGGAGCAGCCTTGGCACGTCACCAACTTTTTGAACAACCCTCGGGCGGGAAGAATTGCAAAATCCTAAGTTAAGGCAGGAGATAAAAGATGCTGTAGTGTGCCGGGAAGCTGTGGGGAACCCCAGAGTGCCCCTGGCAGCCACCCAGCTATGTGGTGCTTGGCAGGATGGTGGGATGGAATGTCTTCAGGCTGACCTTCAACAGGGCCCCATTCCTGGAACTGGGCTGTTTTGCAGGAAGGATGAACAGCTTGCTTTCCTCCCCAGGATGGGAGGGAACTGTTTGCTGTCAGATCACCCTGACTGCAGAGACAGCAGAGACAGCTTCCCAGCACACATGAGCTTAACTCTTAGGCAAGACCTGTCTTGCACCCCCAGACCACATAGCAGGTACCATTGCACAAAATGGGGATTCCCAATGCTTGACTCAGCTTACTCCCCCAGCTTGGATAAGCTCTAACTTTCTCCAAATAATCAAACCCTGATCAGACAGCAATCTCCCTCAAGGCAATTAGGATGGGAAATTATTTTGCAGACCCCTGGAGGAGGCTCCCCAACAAAGATGTTTCCCTTGGTCCTGCTACACAGCCCAGAGTGGTGCTAACACTGGAGGCTGCAGGGGTGGGGAGATGGGGGGGGCAATTTTTTTCTGCCCCATCAAAACTTTGGGAGAACTCGGAACCCTACTTAATGAGACAGGATACTCTGACTCACATTCTCATGATCAAGAGGTATGTATTGATGGCACTTTGAGTGCCCCATAGGGCCATGGCATTACCCTCATCACAAGCTTGACACCCACTAGCTCCAGCTGTGGATCCCAGGTGATGTGTGCCAGTACCCTCCCCTGCTGCCCCTGCCTGGGCAATGCTAAGCCTCTGGGAGCTGTGATGGCTCCTGGCACTGCCAACTACTCCTGTCTCTGCTGATCTCAGCTGGGTGCAGAGCCAGCAGCTCCAGTCCATGGCATTTCCCTCCAGCTGAAGCAGCAAGCAGGGATTTAAGTCCTGCAAGTGGGAGGCACAGTATGACACGGTGCCCTCCTCACAAGGTGCTGGAATGCCCAGTACCTGGCCCCACAGAGGCTGTGGGGCAGAAACGTGGCAGCAAAGATGTCCCTTCCCACACTATTGGGTGCAGGAAGGGTGTTTCTGCAGGAACAGCCGCCTGGGAGGCAGTTCAGGGAGCCTTTCCCTTCCTCCTCACAGAGTGAATGGCCGGACATTCACCGAGATTGAGATTACAGCACACATTTATCTGAATTTCTGTCTCACCGTGTCTCAGAGAAACCTGAGGGCACTTTGGAAACCTCGCCAAGCCCTGTTCCTCTGCCTAGGGGAAACAGACGTGGGAGGGAAGGGGCTGCCAGTTTCTCTGCCAGCAATGGGATGCCAAGGCACGGCTCACCCGTAACAGGGTGCCCTGGGGGAAGTGTTCCTGTGCTGAGAGTGACCCAGCTGCCCCGAGCAGCCTCTGACCCTGGGCAGTAGGCTAAGAGTGAGTGCACATGTGCCCGCCGAGCCTCGGGACTTCGGCAGGGCAGAGAAGCGAGCCATTGTCAGAGAAGCGAGCAGTGTCAGCCCCGCGAGCACCACCCGCCGCCGAGGCCCCGGCTGGTACAAGCTGCCGGGTGGGACACAGCGGCTGTGCCATGGCCGTACTGCTCCAGCCAGCAGTAACCGTGCTCCTCCTCTGCTTTGCTGCTCGTCTGGAGGCCAGCCCGGAGCTGTCCGGTGAGTCAGGATGAAGGCGGGGAGGAGGGGGATGCTGAGAACTGCGCTGGAATGATGGGAGGGCGAGGCGACAGCAGTTTGGTGGGGTAGGGACAAGTGTGGTATAAACCATGGCAGGCCACAGTGAGTTCCCCCAAAATTCTGGGATTTCTTTATCTCCACGCAGGGCTGTTCTCTGAAAACACACTGCACGCATCACACAGTCCTGGTGTGCGTTACAGTGGCTCCCCAGCTCTGCTGTCCTCTCGTGGATAGTTTGCAGGCAAGAAATGCAAAGAAACAAATATCAAGCCAGTCCCTGAGCTTTGCTGAGCATCCCCTCAGCCATGATGCTTATTTCCTCAGTGCTGGGCAGTGTGTAGAGCTGAAGAAACCCCCACAGCTGCCCTGCCAGCCTTCCCTGCTCTGAGAAGGGGAGAGAAGAGTTGGGTTGAAGCTGTACCTAGTCCCTAGATGGAGCTGGTGGCTGTGCCCCAGCTAGAGCCACTCGTGAGTAGGGGTGTTGCAGGGTGCCCTGCCACAAGACACAGCATGGGCCAGAAGCTCTCCCCTGGGGCATGCCAGTGAGCCTTAGAGATGTAGACAAGGCAGAAATTTGGGATCCCTTCTGTCCCAGCTCTTTGAACAATCAGGACAGGTGCAGGCAGGCTGGGCACCAGGCATTCCCCAGGGATCATCTAGAAACAGCCACGCACACCTCCCATCTGCTCAGTCGAGCCCAGGTGGGTGAAAGCCTGATGCTGCAGGGTGGGCTGTGGTGAGGAGGATGTGATTTCACCTGAGCTAACTGCACAACCACAGCACCGGAGACTAAGTCAGCTGTACTGGTAGGAATCACTCACAAAGTCTGCCTACAGCCTCCTTGACATGCCTCCACCCAAAAAAATATCTTCACAACTGCTCACTGGCCAAAAGTAGTGCGATGGAGAAACCTCTGCACCCATGGCAGTGTTTGAGCTTCAGTTTTAAAATACAAACCTCTGGTGGCTTCAGCCAGCAATGACAGCAGAACAGGGTGCCTGCCTCAAGGCTGGATTTGGGGAAACACATTTCTTCTCATATTTCTCCCAAGTTCCCTGCCGTCTCTAGGATTTGTCTGAGCCCTCTGCATCCAAGGCTGCCCAGCAGCAGGGATTTTAGGCAGCCCTACATCCAGCAGTGTTGGGTATGGGCAGGTGGGTTTGGAGTCAGTGCTAGGCAGAGGTCAAGGTCAGGCTGGCTCTGAAACCTTCAGGAGAGACTGACTGCTGCCAGGTGTAGGACTGCTGCAGAGGATGCAGAGGAAGGGGATAGGAGCTGGCAGCCTGGACAGGGTCCTGTGCCCCTCATAGCCCCCAGCATCCAGTGATATGGCACAACCAGAGGAGAGGGACAGGACAGGGTTTGTCCTGTCCCCTCTTAATGAGCACTGCATCCCAAGGGTCTGATCCAGCTCTGTGCCATTCAAAGAGCATCTTTGCATCACACTGGAGCTTTGACCTGGCTAGAACACCTTGTCTACTGCCATCTACCCTCCTGAACCTCTCCTTTCCTCTCTCCTCCAGCATGCAGAGAAGCAATTGAAGGCTTGCTTCTGGGATGCTGTGGCCACCCACTTGCTCATCCCAGCTGGTGAGGGATATTGCCAAGGGAGAAATTAACTCCAGGCTGGAGACAGCTCCCCGCTGCAACCGCTGACATCCCAGGGAGAGATGCTAACTGCAGATGCCGAAGGGTTAGTGACAGCACTGAAGGTGAAAGAGGCCCTTTGTGCTGCTGAGCCTGGCACTGGTTTGCTGGGGGGGGAGCTAATGCTCCCATCTTCTTATCTTGGTTTCGGGCAGTTTGACACACTGGAGTTTGGGGGACAGGGTGCATGTCCTGCCCTGGGCCTCAGCACTGGTCCAGGACTGAGATGCAAGTTCCTCCAAAGACCCAGAGCTGGGATTTGGAGTCTGTGATCTGCTCAAAAGCCCCATGTTGCCCTGCTGCAGTTTCCCAAGCCTCAAAATGATGCTTCCCCTTTGCTTTTGTTTTATTCAAAGATTCAAACTGCTTCGTTCAGGGCCTACACATCACATTTTGTCAGCTTTTCTTGCTTCCTCAGCCTTCTCCAGCAACTGGTGCCCGCTCAGAGCACCTGGCAGCTTGAAGAGCTGTTACTAAAACAGCTTCCTTGCCCACCCAGTACAGCCAATGCCAACTGGAGCGAACGCTGCATGTTAAGCCCTTGGAGAGTCTGGGCAGGACAGTCCTACTTCATTGTCCCCTGTAGGAAAAACAACAGGGGCAGTAGTTTAGGACACGAACTAGGCAGAATTGAAAGAAACAAGCATTCTGTAATGGGAATTCAAGAAGGGAAGGGCCAGTGCCTTGAAAGGTTTGTGGGCCAGGAATAGTTTGCACCAACACACTGGGCTTCTTCAGCAGAGACCTGAGGCCAGCTGGGCTTAAGTGATGACTTTGTGGCTCACAGTCATCCATACTGACCTAGCCAGCTGTGGAAGCTTGCAGCAGCCCCTGGACCTTTCTCTCATCTGGCTCATGGCTCAACTTGTGACAGACTTGTGACAGAGCTCATCCTCCTCACCCTGACTCCAGGGATCACCACTGGGGGACCATCTCCGGCTCACTCTTGTTATGTCCCCACCATGGCTCCATAACAAGCCTGATTTTCTCTAAACACTTGACAACTCCTTACGGGATTTTCCCAACTTCTCTGACCTGCTGTACTGCCTCCAGCTTTCCTTTCCTGTTGCTAACCAGCTCAGCTATTCTGTGCTGCTTTCCAGGCTCCTGGCAGCAATGCTGTATGCAAGGTTTGCTACAAGCCCATCTTCTCTGCTGCTGTTCTGCTCTGATCTCATTCACCCCATAAGTGCCTCATCTCAAGATATCCTCACTGCCACCAGCACCTGGGTGCCCAAGTGCCACCACTGCTGTGGCCCTGGTGTCTCCTCTGGACAATGCCACCCTTGCTTTCCCCTTTCAGGGTACCTGCGCAAGGTGCTGAGGAACCACACTGCCCACACCTGTGATGGAGAGCAGCTCCTCATCGTCTGCCCTCGCAAAACCACCATCAGCATTCTCGGGGCCTTCTACGGGCGTCGAGTGCCCAGCACCAACCTCTGCCCCAGCTCCAACAATGCCTCCCAGGAGAGCACTGAATGCACGTCCGCCACTGCCCACCTGGTAAGGGAATGATCCCAGGGGCCAGGCTGCACAACCCTCTGTCTCCACCTCACTGAGCTACCTGCTTGGGCTGGGAGGCTGCAGGCAATGCAGCCTCCCCATGCCCTGAGGAGGTTTTCATCAGCATCAGGATTACAGAATCACAGAATCAAAGAATCACCTCTTGAACTCTGTTAGGCTTGGTGCTGAGACCATTTCTCTGGGGAGCCTGTTCCCAACCACACTCAGTGAGAGGAACCTTTTTCTAATACCAGCCTAATATCCAGCTCTGACAGAACTTTAGCCGAATCCCTCAGGTCCTGTCACTGGTCACCACAGAGGAGAGATCAGTGATTGCCCCTTCTCTTCCCTTCATGAGGAAGTTGTAGACTGAAATGAGGCCCCCCTCAGACTCCTCCAGGCTAAACAGACCAAGTGTCTTCAGCCAGTCCTCATAAGGCTTCCCCTTAAAGCCCTTCACAGTATTTGTTGCCCTCCTTTGGATGCTCTCTAATAGTTTAATATCTTTCTTAAAGAAAGATATTAAAGACCAAAACTACACACAATATTCAAGGTGAGGCTGCCCTATGCAGAGCAGAGATGTACAATTCCCTCCCTGGCGTGGCTGAGCCTGATGCCCCCCAGGATGTTATTGGCTTCCCTGGCTGCCAGGCACTGCTGACTTATATTCATGTTGTTGTTGACCAGGACTCGCAGGTCCCTTGCTGCAGCACTGCTTTCAAACATCAAATTCCCCCGTTTGTCTGTACATCCAGGGTTGCCCCATCCCAGGTGCAGAATCCAGCACTTTCCCTTGTTGAATTTCCTGTGGTTGGTGATTGCACAGTCCTCTATTTTGTCGAGGTCTCTCTGTGGGGCCTCCCTGCCTTCAACGGAGTCAACAGTTCCTCAGAGTTTTGTATTATCTGTGATTCGCTGTGGGGCCCTTCTCCTAGACCGTTTTTGGAAGTTAAGGGTGGAAGAGATGTTCTGCCATGCGTCCCAGAGTACAGCCTGGCAGGAGGCACTGCTGTGTCCTGAGCTGGCTTTTGAAATAATCCCACAGGAAGCAGCAAACTCAGAGAAAGCCCTGGCATCTTGGGCTGGCTTCTGGGAGAGGGTCAGTGCCATAGCCAGGCTGTTGGTCTCATGAAGTGAGATAGGACCCCCTGAGATGCTGCACTCACCCCTGTGGCTGCATCCCCTGGGGTTAGCACGAAGCTTGGCCCTTCCCCAGCCAGAAGCAGCACCCATCTGTGCTGGCAGGTCCAAGGGACTGGATTAATGAAGCAGACCAAAGGGGTGCCTGTTTGATGGCAGCAGTTGGTGCAGGGAAAGGGTAGGAAAGCAGAGGCTGACAGAAGAAAAGGGATGCAACCTCCTCAAAGCTGATGCCTGGGTCCCTCGATGGGGACATCGTTTCATATGCTGCTTTTCTAAGACCCTGTTCTAGCTCCTTGCTAGGGCTGGGGCAAACCTGCTGCAAAGCCAGTGACTGCAGCTGCCTACAAGAAAAGGGAATGAGCTGGCAAAGATGAAAAAGACCTGAGGAGCCAGTGCCCTGCTTAGGAGCTCACAGGGCTTTCTTGCCTGGTCCTGTTCCAACCATACATCCACTCCTAGGATCCTGCATGTTCCAGGAGCTCCGCAAACAGTAAGCCAGACCACGCTGGCACAGCACCAGGCTGGTCCCATGAGCCGCCCTGCAAACACAGGTCAGGGTCCCCCTCTGTGCAGGATGGAGAGTATAGCCTGGCACAGGTGCTTGGAAACTGAAGGGCAGGTCTGAGAGCAGGTCTGTGTAGCTCAGGATCATACTGGGTAAACAGTGGCGTGGCCAAGCTGGCACAGGGCTGGGATACCCGCTGCTGCTTAAGGAGCAGGGATGTCTGAAGGGCAGAGAGCAGAGTTGCTGCCAAGGCTCAGCTCTGTTTAGGTAGCAACTGGGAAGAGAGATTGCTTGTGTTTCCTTAGTGAATTTCCCTTCTGGCAGCCAGTGAAGACCAAGCGGAGACTCAGTCCTGAGCTTGGCAGGAGGGACAGGGACAGAGAAGGGGAAGGAGAGATGAGAAGGGGCTCTGTTTTGGGTGCTAGGATGCCCGAGCCTAAGTCACGAGGTTGTAGCAAGTAATAAACCGCTCCCTTCTGCCGGCAGCCTCTGCTCCGCTGCAGAGCCACTGCTGTGGGACTTGCGGGAGCAAAGAGGGGGACGTAGGGGCAGGGAGTCCCACAGCCACCCAAGGTCGGGCTACCCAGAGGCTCCTGCCAGAGCCGAGGGCCCGGCGCGGCCACTCGCGGGCTGGCCGTGTGTGCAGGAGGGGAGAGAGGCCGCGGCCACCTCGGTCACCGGCGGGGCCCGACCGGCCCGTGGGTGAACCCTCGTCCCCACCTTGTGGCCGCGAGGGGACATTGCACGGGCCGCGGGGAGGCCAGCTCACGTGTTGGTGTCAGTGCGCACCTGCACAAGTGTTAGAGACGCTTGGCGTGGTATGGTACTGGAATGCCAGCACAGATAGTAGAAGACCTGTGCCAGCACACAGCTCATTGTGCGTGCAGGGGAGGAACTGGTTCAGGAGCGGGCACTGGAATTGGGATGTCTGCATCAGGGGTGGGCAGGAGCAGTTATGAGACACTTCTGTGGGGTGAAAGGCCACTTCCCTGAGCTTGGTGATGTCACTGATGAACAGGAGGTGAGAACAGCCTCAGGACCTCTCACCCAGCTCATACCTGTTCCACTCTGCTCTCCAGAAGCTGCTGGCTGAGTGCCAGGACCAGCAGTGGTGCCAGTTCTCAGTGCACAGCCAAGTCTTTGGGCCAGACCCATGCCCCGGGACACACAAGTATCTCATCGCTTCCTACAGGTGTCGGCCAGGTGAGTGGAGCACGGTCTGGGCAACACTGCGTGGGCTCTCCCTGACCTCAGCCGCTCAGAAAGGGGCAGGAAGGAGAGCATGGCTGCTCCTGTACCTCGCAGCCCTTTTTCAACCCTCCCCTTGGCCTAAGAGAGGGGCTGCAGGTGATCCAGGATGCATTGAGGCACTCAGTGATGTCATGCCCTAGGGAACCATCGGGTCAAGACTGTGTGCGAGAATGACAAGCTCAGGCTGCAGTGTCGACCAAAATCCATCCTGGCCATTTATTCTGCAAGTTATGGACGATTCCTGCGGGGCAAACCAGAGTGTGATGCCTTGAACACTGGAGGACCCTATATAGGTATGCCAGAATGGTTTGAGAGAGAAATGGGGCAGGAATCATGCAGAGAGTATGGCACTGGGTTGTACCTGTGTCCCTTGGCCTCTGCTGGCTGATGCCCGGCAGGGAGGGGCAGGTAGCTATGCCCGTCGGTCCATGCCTCATGTCTCTGCAGAGTGCGTGGCTCCAGATGCTCTGCGCAGGGTTTCCAAGAAGTGCCACCGCAAAGGGAACTGCACCGTGGCTGCTGACAAGGCCACCTTCGGGGACCCATGCCTCCCTGGCATGAAGAAGCAGCTGCGAGTCTCTTACACCTGTGGTGAGAGCTCCCCACGGAGCCAGGGGCACAGGGGCCACTGGTGGAGTGTCTGGTCTGCCCACCCCATGTCAGGCATGGGGCTCCCTGGAGAGGCAGGGGCTACAGGGGAGGAGCAGGGTGGTGATGCTTGGTGTGTGCTCTCCTTGCAGTGCCCAAGCAGCTGCTGGAGGAGGTGGGCCCTGACACCTCAGACCCCTTCCTGCTCTCGGACTACATGCACGGTAATGTGGCGGGAGGAAGGTTACACCACAAGCAGTGTGGTACCATGTCCGTGCTCGGGTGAACCAGCCCTTCCATGGTTTGTCTGCATCCCTGGTACCAGCTCCATCCTAGCATCTCTGTCCCATGGTGGAAGCCATCCCTTGGTCAGTGTTCGTTCTTAGGGGATGGAGGTGGCATCTGCTGGCAGCAGGGGAGAGGAAGACACACAGGGTCATCCCTGTGGACAGCAGAACACCTGTGCAGGAAAGATGGAGTGTGGTATGGGGAAGGACAGGCAGGAGCAGGCAGCCGGGACACGGGGCATCGAGAGCAACTCGTGCCTCAGCCTGCACCCCCTTGTCACTGCAGGTGGCTGGTACAAAGGGCCCAGGTTCTCCAGGCTCCAGGAAGACTGCATGATTTTTACTAGCTCTCTGGCAGCTTTTGCCCACCTTTGGGGTACGTGCCCTCCCTGGGACTCACACAGCACCCGGGGAAACAGGACAGGCTGGGGGGTGGCTGACATCCCAGATGGCCCGAGCTCAACCCAGGGCTCATCTCAGAGGCAGCCAGACCCCGAACCTCTCCAGCAGGGCCAGCAGGCAAATGAAGGAGCATGGCACCAAGCACTCATACAGGGTTTGGGGTGGACAGGTAGGACGAGAGCTCAGAGGTGAAACAAGCCCCAAAGTTCCACAGCATCAAGAGTCATAGTGTGGCTACAGTCCTGCCTGTGGACCTTCCTTTTCCAACAGGCCAGATAACCCACTGGGTCTTTTTCTTCCTGCCCTGTCTGCAGACACTGATGGAGACCTCTCTGCAGGCAAAAATTTCCCTTGCCAAAGGAAATTACTCATTTAATCCCCCAAGGGATTATTCTTTCCCCTGCTCTGCCTACCCCGCATCCCAGTGGAGGTTTCCTTTGGGGAAAGGCCCATTTCAGGATTGGTGGGTGCTGATGAGGCTCTAGGTGACAGTTTTATGATCACTGGGGCAGGGTCTTTCCTGCCTCTGCAGTCTGGGTGGTGAGGGCATCCCTGCTTCCCTCCTCTTACTGCCATAGGCCTGGCAGAGGGGGCTTTGCAGGCACTGATACCCCACAGACTGCAGAGCAGTTGGTACCCTGGTGTCTTTCTTTCCTTTTCCCCTCAGGTGTCCCAGAGAAAGTTGCCCTCTACTTTCTTTGTGGAGTCTCAGGAGGCCTCATGCTCCTGCTATGCATCATCAGCCCCAAAACAACCTTCCTCCAGGAGGTGGGGGAGGCTCTCAAAGACGCAGAGCTCGAGAGTGGCTCGGAGCTGGGGAGGACCAAGCTGCGTGATGAGCAGGATGAAGACATCCCTGATGACAGCTCCTCAGACTCCTCCTTTCGCCGCCTCACCCGCACCTACCGGGCCACTGACAGCATTTTCGGCCCTGAGCTGACGGCAGCTATGGAGGGAGCAGTGGAGCACCAGGGCCACAGTGGGGGGGAGATCTGGATGCCCAAGGAGTCAAGCCCATATGCCATACACAAGATCAAATCGGCCACCAAATAAGAACTGGAAGATAATGGCTGGAGGGCAGCAGGCTCAGTGGCATCCGACATCAGAGAAACATAAGAGTTTGGGCTCCTTGGGGTGACTGGACATCCCAAGCAGCAGTAGGGTCATGGCAGCTCCAGTGTGTCCATCAACCCACTGCTCCACCAGCATGGAAACCTCTAACCTGGGGGTGACATGCAGTCCCTCAGTGTGATGAGGGGCTGTGAAATGGTTCTGTGGGCCCTGGGCTCCTTTGCCACAGATGCCAGTAACCCTAACCTAACCTCCCTGTTCTCAGCTTGCATCGCCTGGCTCTAGAGTTTAACCCTGATCAGCTCTGCTAAGCCCACCCTGAGCCCTTCGAGGCTATTTGCTCCTATTTCTGCTTGGGTACTGGCTTCCACTCCTGGTGCTGCAAACACACCCTGCATTCCAGTGCTGTGTCAGCGGCGGAGAGGCAGGAATGGCCAGGACATAGGGAGAAGCAGGTGGAGTGGGTGTGCAAGCACAGCAGGCATCACCAGCACAGACCCTCCACGGTGCATGCCATGCAGCCCTGCTGTGCCAAGGGAGCTACTCCCCAGGCTGGGGCCACTGGCAGCTCAGCATAACACAAGCTCTCACCTCCCTGCAGGCATTCAGGAGCTCTGTCACACCACGCTGCTCTATGCTTTCCTCTCTACTTTCCCCAGTGGCAGGAAAGCCCCAAGTTTTAACTTGCTGTGGTTTTTTCCAGTGAATAAATACAACAGCTCTTAGGCACAATATCTCTCCCTGACCTTGGTCATTAGTAATGAAAGAGGAAAAAGGAAGAGGCAAAATTCAGCCCTCCCTGTGCAGAGAAGTACCTTGCTTCCCACCAGTGCTTCTGGCACCGGGCCATGGGAAGCAACAAGTTGGGCCTGTTTTACTGTAGGAAAGGATAAGGGGAAGGGAAGGGGGGGAAAGCAGTCCATCTGGATCCCAGGAATGATGCTTCCCTGTCCTTGCTGCTCTTCTTCAGCCTGGGGTTTCCCATCTGGTAAGCAATCCTGGAGCAAAGGTCCCCAGCTACCACACAGAGGGGCTTCTCGGCAGTCCTGCAGTGCCAGGAAGCCAGGCTGGGGCTGGGGTCTGCTCCAATTCGAAAAGCAGTGCAGCTTCTTTAGTGCTGTGGGAAGAGGCTGGATTGGGAGCAGCAACCCAGCTCTCCTCACGAAAGGGACATGCCAGGCACAAATGCTCTTGAGCCAGCACACAGCAGAGTCTAGTGGGAGGAACCAAGGACCTGCATTCTTCCTGATTTGGTAGTTTGCTGTGCTGAGGGAATGTCAGAGCCCAAGGAGAGCTTGCAGACGTCTCACCTCCAGCTGGCCCCCAGCATCCATAGATTGTGAGCAGGACTGAGACCACAGCCTTGCCTCAATGCTTTGACAGCTGGCACAGCTCTTGCTGCACACCTATGGCTTCACCTTGCACTTCTTGCTCTCCTCATCTTTTCTTCCACATGCTCCATGTCCAGGGGCAATTTCAGCTTGCATGGTGGGAGTAACATCCCTGCAGCAGGGCTGGGATTCCCAAGAGCCTTGCCAGGAGCACCAGCATGGCAGCACTTTGGAGACTGGAAAAGGCAGTTTCCCAGTGCCAAGCCTGGGCAGGATAGGCAGACATGAACCTGTCCCAAAGCAGGCAGCTCATCCCAGCCTCCACAGAGCTGTGAGCAGACTGGGATGGGAATTTTGGCTGAGGATCTTATCCCACAGGATAACCATGTTTCCATTGGCACTGGGATGTGTCCTGGCTCTGCCTGGCTAGTATGCACCCAACTTGTACTTTTGGCTGGGCTATGCACTGCCTTAACATGCACAGGGAAAGGCAGGAACCTGGATCCCACAGGATCCCAAACCCACAGCAAGCAAGCCTCAGGGAGCCCCGAGGCCAAGGACAGAAGCAGTGACACCAGGGGAGCTGGGGCTGGAAGGGACTAGTCGCCGAGGAGGGAACAAGGTGGGCTGGAGCTGCAGCAACCCTGGCCAGTTTTGGGGACTGCAGGGACCCAAGATCTGTGGGACCCATTAAACCTCCACTGAACCTGTGAGCAGAATTCTGCTCCTGGCTGTCCATGACCCAGCTGTTTCTGCTGGAGATGCGGCAGAGCTGCGCGCATGCAGCCCAAGCCATGTGCCTGATCCTGCCCACGTGGCCCTTGGGCAGCAGATTTAAATCCCCTCAGATGCTGGCACTGCTGTGTTTCCCTGGCCAGGGCTCCACCCACAACAACAGCACATGGGTGTGTGATTATCTGAAAGGATTTTCTTGGGTTAAACTTAGGAATTTGAAAGGTTTTTCTGGGAATCTGGTAGCTGGGGGAAGATCTCCTCTGCTGCAGTGCTGAGGTCTGCTGCATTTACCTCAGCGGGAGCTTCATTTGCGCCAGAGCTCAATACAGTGCTAAAGCCCCCTAGAGTTGCTGAGGGCACAGGACCACTGCATGGTGGTGGCATAAGAGCAAAGAACTGTGGTGGAAACTCAAAAAGAAGCAGACTGATACAGTGAGCATCAAGTATACAAACATGGATCATGTGCCTCACACATGAAAAGTGGGTGGCTTTTCCAAGACTGGTTTATCAAGGAACAAAGCAAGCTGTGGGTGTGAGGAGTCTCATTGCATTCCTTTCTTGATTCATAGAAATCGACTTCAAGCCAACTGACAGCCTGAGCAAGCCTTTTCCGAGCTCTCCCTGCCCAACAGCCTGGCTGCATGGCAGGGGTCTCCCCAAGAACTGCAATGCCCTCAAGGCTGGTCCTTGATACACAGAGTGCTCTTACCCTCAGCAGATGTTTGATAAGTGGCCAGTATCTCAAACAACCACATAGTACAGTGACTGTGATGTGTGCCTTGGTAACTTTGACCCTGTTCTGGTCGCTGTGGATGATGGGGCAGTCCCAGTGAGCCTCATCCTGAACTTGGTCAGTCATGCCTGTACGACACCACATTAACAGTGGTCCTGTGCTACCTCAGACAGTGAAAGTAGGATTAGACTAGATATGAGAAAAAATTCTTCCCTGTGAGGGTGCAGAGGCTCTGGCACAGGGTGCCCAGAGAAGCTGTGGCTGCTTCTGGATCCCTGGAAGTGTCCAAAGCCAGGTTGGACAGGGCTTGGAGCAATCTGGGCTCGTGGAAGGTAACCTTGCCCATGGCAGGGGGTGGAACGGGATGAGGTTAAGGTCCCTTCCCACCCAAACCGTTCTGTGATTCTCCAAGCGATCCGAACCCTCTGTTCCCGACACAGGGTCCAGGAAGGTGCATGGCTAGCACACCCTGCCCCCAAACCACAGTTCCCCAGCCCGGTGGGAAAGGGCAGCCCCGAGGTCTAGGACCAACAGCCTCGGCTGCGGACGGAGGCAGTGGACCCAGCTGCCCACGGTGGCCGCTCCACCCGCCCGAAGGACAGCAAGGCCGGGGCCGCTCCCCTGCGCTCCCCGCTCCGCGGCCCGGCCGCCACAACAGCCATGCCAGAGCCGCAGAACGGATTTAAACGGCGCCCGCTCCCACCAATCACTGCCCGCCCGGCCCGGCTCTCGCCCCGGCCCTGCCGCATGCTCGCCCTTCCATTGGCCACCGGCGTTGAATTTTAAACCCTGCTGCCCTGCCCCTTAGCAACTGCATCCCTCTGTGCCTGCCGATTGGCCGCCGCCTGGCACCGCCTCGCACTCTGATTGGAGGAGGCTCGGCCAGTGCTGGCCGGCCGCTACCGAACTGCTACTTTCAAAAGCGCCAGGGCCGGAGGTGCGAGCACAGCGGACCGGGCATGGGTGAGTGGGCAGCGCTGGGACCCCTAGTTGGTCGCAGGCGTGGGGACCATAGAGGGTGCAAGGGAGTACGGGCTTCCAAGATCCCCGGCTCTGGGAACTCCCGGGGATGTAGGGGAGAGGGGAAGTTTGGGACTCCCGACTCCCCCAGGGGACCCTGAGGGTTGTAGGAGAGTGGGATCCTTCTCTGGGATGCAGGAATCTGGGAATTGCCTGTCCCCCTTCCCACCTCGCCCAGAAGAATGTTTTTGGTGGTGGTCTTTGTGGTCCGTGTCCCTTCCTCCCTGGGAGCACCTCTAGCTAGATTTGTCCCTTGCCTGGACTTGTCTTGGGGCACTGTTCACCTGCCATGCTCAGGAAAGGGGTCAGTCCTGCTGTGCTAAACCCCAGGAGGGACAAACGTTCCCCTGTTCTGCCCCAAGCTGGGAGGGTGTCCCTGGAGGCAGGAGGGCAGCAGTCCCCATCACATCATGCTTTGCCCCCAGCTTGCTCGCAGAGACCAAGGGAGAGGATGCCATTGCCACGCAATGCCAAGATGCTGACCACCAAGCAGTCCCGAGCAGGCAAGGTAGGCCTTGCTGCAGAGAATGTCGACCCTGAGAAGGTGAGCACTGAGCCAGGCAAGGGCTTTAGAAGGGGCTGCTGTGGGGCAGTGGACCACCATCTTCTAATAGCCTCTATTGCAGGAGGAGAGCTGTCATGCCAAGAGGTCTTCATCCTCACCCCAGGGTGGGCCAAAGAAGAGATCAGCATTTGGAGACATTACCAATGTGAGTGCTTCTGTGAAGCTGGGGGCTCTGGTGCCCCCTGTGAGCTTCCCATGGTGGGAAGGCATACCCCATGGCCATTAGGAAGAGGAGAGGTCTCCCTGCAGGGCATATCTTGTTTTCCACTGTGCAGCCCCTGTATGCCCTTGTTCTGACCCAAACAGGCTCGCAAGAACCAGGTGGTGGCAGGGAAGAAGGAGGCTGTGAAAGTTGCTCCACCCAAGGTGCAGAAGGCATATAATGCCTTAGGAGTGGCCAAGAACAATGAGATCAACCTAAAAAAGTGAGTACCTGAGGGCAGGAGTTTGCTGCAAACTTGTCCCGTGGGGACAAATAATAGGGGCTTCTCTTGGGTGATGGAGGCTGAGCCAGATGCAGGAGGGAACTAGTATATCTACTATGAATGGCATCAGGTTGTGACAGGGGAGGGTTAGGTTGGATATTAAGAAAAATTTCTTCCCCAAAGGGGTTGTCTAGCCCTGGCACAGGCTGCCTAGGACAGTTGTAGAGTCACCTTCCATGGAAGGATTTAAAAGTCATGTGGATGTGGCTCTCAGGGACATGGTTTAGTGGTGAGCATGGCAGTGCTGGGGGAACTGTTGCCCTCAATATCTTTAAAGGTCTTTTCCAACCTAAGTGGTTCTAGGAGTCTGTGGGGATATTTTAGGGGTAGTTTTACCCCTTTCTGAAGCAGCAAGAGTCTATGGAAGGCCCCTTTCAGCCAAGAAATTTGGTCTTCTCCCAGCAATGATTTATGCTCTTGTCCTTCCCAGGTCAATGAAGAAAACTCCCCCAACAGCTCCTGCAGAGCCCAAAGTAGATCCTGTGCCAGAGAAGCCAGTGTCTGTGCAGGAACTGAAGCCTCCTGAGGAGAGGGTAGGGACACCGAGTTGCAGCATTGCCTCAGGCCCATCACAGCACTGGTCTGTGGCTGCCACTGGTGGTACTGGGGCACCAGACAGTGCTCTGGGCCTTGGAGAGACTTCAGCCAGGGTGATGGAAAGCTGGGGAGGGGGGCAAAGTGCACCACTAACTTCCTTCAAGACTTCTCCCCTGGCAAAAAGTGGGACAGGGACTGCAAGGTGATGAGGACAGGTAGGAAAAGGGGCAGGGGCAGAGGGGCAGCAGCCTTGCCCCAACAGCGTGACTGGCACTCATGGGGCCACTCCCTTATTGCTGCCTCTTCCATGCCAGCAGGTGCCAGCAGTGGAGGACATTGACAAAGAGCAGCTGGGTGACCCCTATGCCAATGCAGAGTATGCCAAGGAGATCTTTGAATACATGCGGGAAAGAGAGGTGGGTGATGCCTGTCCAGGAGCTGACACCCTGTCCAGGGAAGGAGTGACTGCAGGCAGGGCCACTGACAGCCCAGAGGCTCTGATCACCTGGCAGAGGCCTGCACAGGGTGAGAAGGGGCTTATTTGAGGGTGAGGATATCTGCCCTGTCCCTGACAGCTGGCTCTTTGGCAGGAACGATTCGTGCTTCCTGACTACATGGAGAAGCAGACAGACATCAGTGGGGACATGCGTGCTATCCTTGTGGACTGGATGGTGGAGGTACAGGTGAGAGGGCACAGCTTTCTGCAGAGCAGCCCCTACACTGCCTTTGGCATGTGTGATCTCAGGGTGCTAGCAGAGGCTCCCGCAAGCATTCCCAGTGCAGAGCTGATCCTCCCCCTGTGTGGGCTAGGGATGAGCCTATATCCCTCCCTCTGAGCCTGGCCCATGGGCACCCCTGGCCTCTGTGAGAGGTGGGAGGGGCGGGCCAAGTCTAACTTCTGTCTAATAGTCTGTTCTTACCTCCACTCTCATTCTTGCAGGAGAACTTTGAGTTGAACCATGAGACACTGTACCTGGCTGTGAAGCTAGTGGACCACTACCTGGTGGAGGTGGTGAGCATGAGGGAGAAGCTGCAGCTTATTGGCTCCACTGCCATCCTCATTGCCTCCAAATTTGAGGTGACTCTTTGTCTGCTGTCCTGAGGTGTAGGGGCAGGGGGGCTGTGCCTCTATGGTCCCTGTGGGGTTTTAGAGAAGGCCAGGCCACTGCCCTGAGAGCTGCCAGGGTGGCATGTCTGTCATGTTCTTCCTTCCAGTCCCAAGGGCTGCGAACACAGCCATGATGGACTGTGTGTCACTGGAGAGCCAGCTTCTCTCTGCTCTTCACAGACCATCAGGATGCCTTAGTTTACCTAATGCAGGCATGGAGCTCAAGCCAAGGGCTGGAAGAGTATGGACATCACGGAAGTCCGACAGGGTGTTAACAGCCCTTGCTGACTCCAGCAGCATGTGAACACTTACAGGGCCTGTGGGATGGTTAGGACCTCCTGAGTGAGGTCAGGATCAGCCCCCATTGGGGTGCTGAGTGGTTGTGCCCCTACAGGAGCGGTGCCCACCATGTGTGGATGACTTCCTCTATATCTGTGATGATGCCTACAAGCGGGAGGAACTTATTGCTATGGAGATGAGCATCCTCAGCACCCTCAAGTTCGACATCAACATCCCCATCCCCTACCGCTTCCTGCGGCGCTTTGCCAAGGTGAGTGCATTCAGAGGGTGGGCTGGGTGCCCCCAGGCACCCCTTCTGTTGGCTCCACGGGACAGTGACTCGCATCGCCAGGGCTTCAAGCTCCCAGCTGGCAGCATGGAAACTTCGTCCAGGTCCTCTCTAAAGGGTTTAGTGTGTGAGGATGGTGGTCTGTGATAGGTTGGGTGTGTGAGATCCCTGTCCTGTGCCCCAGAGGCAGCATTCTAGATCCTAGAAAGGCTGGGAAGGGGAGCAACATTGCTCAAAAGGCTGAGCTTTTCTCTACCCACTGGCTGTAGTGTGCCCGTGCCACCATGGAGACACTGACCCTGGCCCGCTTCCTCTGCGAGATGACGCTGCAGGAGTATGACTATGCCCGCGAGAGCCCCTCGAAGCTGGCTGCCAGCTGCCTGCTGCTAGCACTTACCATGAAGAACCTTGGGGGCTGGGTGAGTACCTGCCTAATTCAGAGTACCTGTCCCTGCCTGCACCCTGGGAGGCACTACAGGGGAACGCAATGGACTAGGGCTATGATCAGATTTGGATGCTGGACAGGGAAGATGATGGCTGTCCTGTCATTGAGGACACAGCTTAGCACTGCTCTCCCCTTGCAGACCCCTACACTGGAGTACTATAGTGGGTACAGTGCCCAGGACCTGCACCCTCTGGTGAAGAGGCTGAATTTCCTGCTCACATACCAGCCCCGTGACAAGCTGAATGCTGTGCGCAGCAAGTACTCGCACAGGTGAGAGTTATGGGGCTCTGTCTCAGGCCTGCCCCTGCTGCAGGGAAGACACCACCAGCATGCACCCTGGGGTTCTGCAGGGATCTGGGAGCACTGGTGGACAAGTGTCAGGGCTGTGGTTGAGCCAATGTGTTCCTTCCAGGGTCTTCTTTGAGGTTGCCAAAGTCACCCCCATGGACATGCTCAAGCTCGAGGAGACACTCACCAGCTCCTAGCCCTAGTCTGTGAATAAGCCTGTAAATAATGGGGTACCCTCAAAAGCAGGGTGGTACCATGTACATAAGTAATAGTAATTTTAACTGAGGAAGAGGCGGGGGGGGGAAAAAAGCAATGTGTAACTGTCAATAAAATGTGTTTGTTGTACATGCTGGCACTGGACACTATAAGCCCCAGCACTGTACTTCCCATTGTTGTGATGAGACAGAGGGTGAGAGCAAGGTGACTGACTGGTGGGGAGCAGGAAGCTCAGGGGTGAAGGCTGGAAAGCTATTCTCAATTCCCTCCTCCCCAGCCCTCACCTTCCCCTTAGTAATGACACTATGTGAGCAGCAGCAACAAGTATCTTCTCTCCAAATATTTACACAGCATAAATACCCACATGGGGAAGGGGAAACTTTACTTTGGCTCCAGCTTGAGCACATAGAGGGTGGCTCCAGCTCCTACAGTGACCCTGATGGGGCTGGACCGGTGGTCAGACCACATCACCTATCAGGGTAGACCTCTGCTTCAGTGTCTCCAGCTCCATAGGCTGGGGGAGAAGGGTTTCCAGGGACACTGGGGACAGACAGTTAAAGCAAGACAAGCGGGGAAGGGGGAGGGGTTCCATACATATAGGGCAAGGGTAGGGGCAGGGATCTGTTCCCCTACCCAACCCCTGTTCCCTGGGGGCAGTACCCACCCAGCACCTGGACTAGGCTGCTGCTCTGCTGTCAGCCTAGGGCAGGTTGCTGAGCTCCTTAACAGCCTGAAGGATCCTCTTCATATGGCCCACTTTGGTGATTCCCAGGTCCTACAGGAAAGAGAGAGAGGAGGTGATGCATTTGCAGGGGGCAGCTCTTGGTGCTTGCTGGTGGACAAGCCACAAGGTGGAGGATGAGGCACAGCCCAGATCCCCATGCTTTCCCTTGCTGGAGCACAGTGCTTGTTTGAAGTCCATTGTCCTCTTGAAAGCACATCCCCATGACTGAATGCAGATGAGGGTAGGGTGCTGTTGATACTGCTCTGGACAGGTGTATGGAGCCTTGCGAGCTGGAGGACCAAGGCCACCCTCCTCCCCTGCTTCCCTGCCCCTGTGCACAACCTGCACAAGCTCAACTCTGTGGTCCCAGATGTAGGGCCAACCTGCCACCAGGAGGGATAGGGAGACGAGGGATGGAGGACACCATGCTCCCCAGGGCTGGGGATCCCTCAGGAGGCAACAAGGGGGTTGTACCTTAAGGTCTCTCCTCTCCAGCAGAATCAACTCTGAGCCCTGGATGTCATGCCGGACAAAAATGTCTCTGTATTCCCCCAAACCAAGTGCTTCCAGCCAAGCTGCCACCTCCTCGGAGCCCCACTTGTCTGCTAGCAGGGAAGAAAACCACAGTGGTGGACTGCTGAGGCCTGTGGAGGCAGCGCGATGCAGCAGGGCAGGCAGCAGTGATGGCAGCCTGTGGTCAGCAGACAGCATACCCCTCCCACCCTGGGCTCCAGCAAAGCCAGAGGCCACAGCCTGCTCAGGCTGCAGAGGTCTCTCCTCTCCTTGGCTTACTATGGAGCACCTGAGCTGCCTCCCTCAACCAGACCGCCAGCTGTGGACAAGGGACTTACCCAAAGGTCTGAGCTGTACCAGAGCCCCTTTTTCCCCCTAGCCAAGGAGTTATGGGGTTGGGGTGCTCTGCATGTCTGGTATCAGAAAAAGCTGTAAGGGGCTCTTGGTGACAAAGGTGCCACCCCCAGACAGCGAGGTGATGCTCTGTCCCCCTTCCTGAGGATTCTTCCTCAGCATCCCCAGGACAGGAGATTGAGGGATAGGTCAGCACGGGGGATCCCTTCTAGCATGGACTGTACCACCTGTCTCTCCCTGGCACACTGCTCACTTTACCTGGGAGTGCACTGTTGGCCTTCTGCTTCTGCAGCTTGTCCTTCTCCTTCCTGGGCTTGGGGATGTTGAGGCGAAGCTTAAAGCTGCCCTTGCTGGCACCTTCCTGTGAGAAGCCGGGCTTGGTGGGATGCTACAGCTCCCTGAGGTCAGACAGTGGGCTGTTCCAGACCCCAGACTCTGTGCACCCACCTCCTCAGCAGGGTGGGCAATAGGGCCCAGCCAGTGGATGTCCAGCAGCCGCTGCAACTCCTGGCCCAGCACACGAAGGGGGCCATGAAGTGCCTCTTCCTCCTGCGGTGAGTCCAGCTGTGGGGGACAGGGACCATACCCAACCCTGCTGCCATTCCCAGAGGTAGCAGCCTTGGGGGGCTTTGGGTGCTCTCTAAGCCCTCACTCACCGCCTTCCCTTCCAGGAATGCCCTGGTCTCAGCCCACAGCTCCTTGATGCTTAGCACTACCTCCACAGCCATATTCCTGCTGAGAAACTGGGACACAGAGGGGTAACCTCTTGAGCAGCAGGGCCCCATGGGGCCTAGGTAAAGGCTGTCTTACACTCCCAGTCCCTGCTCACCTCAGAGGTGCCCGCAACTTTGTGGGAGAGGGCTTCACTCAATGCCAGGGAGCTGGCATTGACTGCATGCGCCAGCTCCTGCTCCACGGCTTTGTGGGTCTTGGCTGCCTCATGGATCCTGCGGGTGACAGAGGTTGGAGCTGCCAGGGCTCTTCTGGGCTGGGCAGGCACCTTTGCACAGCCACAGCACAGTTCCCCCTTCCCTGTGTCCACCATATTCCCCTTCTCACTCTGACCTGGCAATAAGGGTCTCAGCAACCTGAGAGACCTGCTGCAAGAGGCTGCTCTCCTCCTCAGTCAGGTACTCCATGGACTGCTGGGAGCTGAGCCGTGGCCGTGTGGCTGCTCGGAAGCTCTCCCCTTTCTGCTTGTCCTCCCAAGACTTGAGGGTGCTTTCAAATGCCTGCAGAGGACAGACACGGCCCCTCTGAGACTGTCATACCTTCCCATGTCCCAGCATGGTCTTGCTGAGCACCTCAGTCTCACCCGGTCCCTTGTCAGCATCTGGGCTCTGTTCTTGTGCTGGATTTTAATGATGCCCGGTGGCTGGATCCAGGCCTCTCCATCCACCTGCACAGGGACACCCTCGTCGCCTCGGATGGTGATCTTCACCACACGGCACTGTGGGGCAGACAGCCCAAGGCTGGCATCAATAGCTGCCAAGCTGAGCGCAGCCTCACTGCCTCAGGCTCCACTGTTGCCCCAAAAGCTTTCTGGCATCACTTGTGGTCCTGCAGAGTGCCTTGCCACTACCTGTGCAATGCGATGGTGCTGGAGGTTGATGACCCGTGACACAGCCATCTGGATGCTGCCAAAGACTGCCACCACCTCCAGCTTCTTGTCATCGAAGGATGGCGCCCCAAAGTTCTGTAGAGGACCACTACACATGAGACTTCCATTTTCTCCCATGTGTGCCCAAGGCAGGGATACCCCAGCCCTGAGGTATTTTAGGACTGGGGAAAGGACATCCTGCCACCCAACTCCTCTCATGGTACTGGCACTCACATTGTCCTCCTTGGTGCCTCCCCAGAAATTGATGCCCCCAGCATAGCTGGGGATGTTGAGGACAGCAATGCCCTGCAGGCTGGGCAGTGAGATAGGCACCCCGTCACACTGCAAGAGAGGGCTAAGCCTGGGGGGCCTGCTGTAATGCTGCCCCTCCCACCCTGTCTCTGTTCTCCCAGCCCTATACCTCCAGCTGTACCCGCTGCTCCAGGTTCTTGTAGGTGCGCTGCAGGAGCTCCTTTGTACCCAGCACTCCATACCACATCATGTTCTTGGTTCGGCTGCTGTGGGGCAAAGTGGAACAGATGAGGTGCTGTGGGCTTCCCGCTGCCTGTCACAGGCTTCACACCCTTCCTGGGGCACCATGCTGAACAGTCCTGGACTGCTGGACCCACCTTAGTTTCCTCAATTCCTGCTACCTCCCTGAAAAGCCAAAGGTGCAGCATGCTGCACCCAGATTTTGACCCTTCCATGCCAGCATGGCCATGTCCCTCTCTCCAGGTGCACAGCAAGTAAATCCCATCAGCCCTCATGTCTTCACTCTTTCTGAGGTGTTTGCAGCCTACCACCAAGGGGTGCTCATCCCAGCAATGGGTGCAGGTACAAAATCTGTGCAGGAAGGATCCCCAGCACAGTAGCACCAAGTCACCCCTATGGCTGCCAGCATCTTGATGGTCCCTCCTGGTGCAAGCACTGGAGAGTCAGGGGTGCATGTTTCTCCTGGGGGAAATCTAGGGGTTCCAGCCAACCTGCACTTCTTGGGGTGCTCATCACGTTTGTTGTTGAACTCCAGGGAGATCTTTGCATCCAGGCCGATGCCAAAGTAGTTATTCATGACGCATTTCTCTGAGAAGTGGCTGAAATCAGCAAAAAGGGAAAACAGGTTAAGCAGCAGCTGCACATCAGTGACTCTGGGTTGGCACCAGAGGATGCAGTGTAACACCCACTGGAGCAGAGTGGCTGGCACTGGGAAGCCTGACCAAAACTAGCAGGGATGGCTCCATTTCCCTCAGTCACCACGGCAGGACACCCATGGCACAGCCAGGACCTGCCTGCAGGCGGGAACACCAAGCTCCAAGCACCAGCCAGGGCTCCCACACCATCCACAGGCAGGCTCCCCCAGCATGGGCACTGCTTGGCCAGGGAGGGCCTGGTAGCAGGGATGCCACAATGATGGGAAGAGGCTGCTGCAGCAGTCTCCTCAAAGGGGCAGCATGGTACCAGCTCTGCTCCAGCTCTGTGATGGGCAGTAAGAGTGGGCCAGAGTCTCTGGGGCAGGCAGAACACCTGACTTACAGGGTGCTGGGGTCTTCAGGGAACTGCAAGCTGCCAAAGGTGTCTGGTCGGTCCAGGATGATGGAGGAAGATGCAGAGGTCACCGTCACTCGCCGGGATCCTGGCCAGGGTGGACAGGGAGGTAGTTGACACAGGGGTTCTCAGCCTGAGCCCATCCTGCAGCTCACCCCCATGCCCCCACAAAATGCCATGTGCCCTGCTGGCATCTTACTGAGCTTCTCCTCCTCCTTGTTGAGCTCCTCCGAGCTGTCCTTGCTGGGGCCCACACTGCTCTGGTAGGCTTGGGTCTGCTTGTTCTGCTCATCCACAGCTGGATCCAAAGAGGAGCATGAAAGGGAGTCTGTGCAGCCCTGTAGCCCCTCCTCGTGTCAGCCCTGTGGGCTCGCACCCGGAAGGGCCCAGGGTGGAGCCACTGCTGCCATCCCAAGGATCCCAGGGGAGAACAAAGGCACCGGTCCAGCACCAACCCACTGTGGCTTCACAGCCCCTACCAGGCTGCTGCAGCATCAGGGAAGCTGCCAGCTCCCATCACTCCCTCACCTTTCTCTGTCTGCTCAATGATTTGCCGCAGGGCTTTCTTCAGGCTGTTTGCCCGCAGCATGAGTTGCTCCTTGGATTTGAAGATGCGAGGCATAGGGCTGGGGCTGAAGCTGCCAGCTTTCTCCTGGTCCTTGACATCAGCATGGGTGGCCTGTGCCATTTCTTCAGGGACCATGATGGCCTGAGCTTCCTCATTCAGCTCCCGCACCAGCGACTCCAGCTTTTCATTCAGCATGACACACTGTGGGACACCTACCCCACTCACCACCTGGCACAAGCTGCTGCCCCCCACCAGTGCTGGGTGCTTCCCTGGGCAGTATGAGTGCCTGGATACCCCGTGCCTGGCACACGCCAATACATGCTCAACAAGGACATAGGCCTGTGGAGCAGCCCCTCCCCTGCTCAAGGGCTGTGCCACCAGCTTGACCCAACCCTCCAGCTGCCCTGCAACACACCCACCTTCCATGCCATCAGCTCAGCCTCCTGCTTGTTCTCTGTCGCCCTCTTGTAAGCCCGCCCAACTTCGGTCACAAAGTCGTTGACAGTGCCACAGAGGAACCTGCCAAGGGAAGTGGCTGGAGGTCAAGGGGGGCGCAGCATGGCCAGCAAGGCACAGATGCCAGCCAAGGGGCCCGCTAGGATAACATCTGCTGCTCCAGAGGGCCAGTACCAGGATTATCTGCCAGGCACCGGCACAGCTGGCAGCTGCTGGTGGCCAGTTGGGACAGCCTGGCCAAGGGGGTGCAGTAGTCCTGGGGACAGACCCTAGCCCAGCAAAAGGGCTCCTGGCACCCCCATCAACACCCCCATCCTTACTTAGCAGAGGAGATCACCACTGAGTGCTTGTCTGACTCCAGGATCTTGGCCAGGTGGAAGGCAACAGAGTCGGCGTAATGGGAGATCTGGACCTGGGGAACACAGGTGGAGACAGCTGGAGACCTGCCACCCTGCCATGTGCCCTGCGCAGGGATGGAGCTTTGCCCAGCCAGCCTTGAACTGAGGATGATCAGCCCTTATTCAGCCCACTCCTCAGCACTGAGGGCAGCCATGCCCATGCTGCTGGGCAGAGGGGAGGTCAGTCACATCAGGAGGGAAACTGAGGCAAGGGGCTGAAGGGGAGCACACAGAAGAATCCAAAGCAGCTGGTTGGTGGCAGGCTAGCTCTACCTCACCTTCTGCCTGCTCCTAACTGCACATGCCAGGCTGAGACCGGCCAGGCTCATTTCATTGCATGCAAATGACTCCAGCCCCCTCATAGCCCCAGTCCCCAGGGACGCCCAGAATAACCTCTTCCTGTGCCATCCCTCCCTGTGTGTCCCTGAATTGGGTTGAACAGGAACCTGCCCTCCAGCTTGCTCTCCCCATCTCAAGCCCCCAAATGCCAACAGTTCCCACCTGGATGTTAGAATCCCCATTTTCCTCCACCTTCAGGGCTGAGGGGAACTGCTTGGGGGCCTCATAGGTAAGCACACTCCACCTGCCAAGCAGAGACCGTGGCTGCTTGCCATCTCCTGGCCCCCCTAGCACAGGGACAGGCAAGGAACTAGGACAGCTGCCCAAGAGATGCCAAGGTAGATGGGACAGAGAGGCATGTATTCCATGCCCTGCTCACCGGTCCAGCATCTTGGTGGTGGCCCTTTCCAGCTTCTCCAGGATCTGCAGCAGCTGAGTGTCATCATCACACAGGCTGCCCCAACCCAGGACCCGTGCTAGGTCATTACCAGTCCCCAGCGGCAGGACACCCAGCTGACACTGCAGGAGAGAGACAGAGTGTGGGTGCTCAGAGCAGCCCCCAAGGGCACCTGTCTCACCCCCAACCCTGCTGTGCCCATTGCTTGGCAGCACCTGGGGCAAACAGTGTGCCAGAGCTGGAGATGGTGCCAGCCTGCACTAGTAATGCCAGGCACTCCCACTCACCTGCTTGTGGAGGCCAAGAGCATCGATCTCAGAGAGTACCCAACCCACGCTGCCATCCCCACCACACACCAAGATTCTGAAGGTGGAGAACTTCTGGAAGAGGCGCAGCCTGGGTAGGGGCGAGGAGAGAGGGACTGGGTGCTGGGCCAAGTGCCCACTGGGATCCTACCAGGGCAATTCCAGGCTGCTCAGGCTGGCACTTACCCCAGGTGTGGGCCCCCATTCATGAGGTCAAAGACTTGGGCTGGGTTGAGGAACTGCTTGAACTTGCGCAGAAACTTGACACCCTGGTTGTCCCCACTCTTGGAGTTGACAAAGGCCAGGAGAGGGCTGGAGCAGGTCGAGGGGCAGGTGGCTTTCCAGAAACCTTCAGTAAACCCAAAGACATGAGCCCCGGCTCTCACTCCCCACACACACTTCAGGAGAGCAGAGTGTGGACACACCATCTGTGCCGAGCCCAACCTGTGGGGTGCTGGGGCAGGAGGGGCAGTGATGGGGATGTCTGGGGGATGGTGAGGGGAAGAGGAAGCACTGTGCTTTTAAAGAAATTAGATGGGGAAAGAAATGTGCCCAAGGCAGAGCAGGATTGACAGCTGGCCCAGAGTCCGCATCCGCCTTTGGCACATCTTGGCCATCGCAGTCCCCTGGCTGGTGTCTACAGGCTCCTTCCCTTGACAGACCAAGCAATGCTGCAGCAGGGACCACATCAGCCATCACTGCCACTGGCACCAGCCCCACAGCCATTGCCCTCAGAGCCCTGTGGGCTGCAACCAGGAGCTCTAGCACCCCCACCACAGCAGGAGCATGAGGGCAACATCCCCACAGGCCACCTCCTCCTTGCCTGGCCACCACTCTGTCTCCATTGCCAGCCCAGCTGAGCAGAGCAGATCAGTAACACAAAGCACTGAGAGCTGCTGAGTCAGAGCGTGGGCTGCAGTGGAAAAGCTTGCTGCCAACAGTACCCATATGCTGCAGCAGGACAGCATGGCAGGACAAGGGGGGACTGAAGCCTTGCTGAGCTGTTCCCAGTCAGGCAGCCAACAGTCACAGCCACGGATGGTTGGGCTGCTGGAGAGGGACAGGGCAGAGATGCTGCCAGGGATCAGCCACCAGCAGCCGAGGCTGTGGAGCTGAGGAGCAGCCGCGTGATTGTTACCCTGACAGCATCCTGATGAGTAACAAGAGGCAAATGAGCCACCAGCTGAGCCGAGTGGTGAAAAGCATTAAAGAATGAAGAAAGAAATATCTGGAGAAGAACAGATTTTGCTCAGCGGAGGCCAGCTGGGCCCCTCAGGAGAAGGAGGCAGCTGAGGGGTGTCCCTCTATGCTCCACATGGCTTCTCCCTGCAGTGTCCCATGCCAGGGCAAAGCTGTGCTCTGCACTACCAAAAAAACAGCTGAGCTTCAGACACTGAGAAATAACCCAAGCAAGAGCTTTAGCCTGCCTTGAGAGATGCTGAACCACTGAGGTGCAACAGAGGACAGCCCACCTCAGGGGTGTAGGGCTGGCACCGCTGATCCCAGCACAGAGGGACCATGTCCTGAGCCACTACAAGAGGTGGCCTGGCAGGAGCAGCTAAAGCCATATACAGGCAAGAAGTGCCACCTCAAAGCCCACAGAATAACACCAAGACCTGAAGCAGAGTGCGAGGCAACAAGTGGCCTTCAACTAAGGGAGGAGCACTGATGCTGGAGTTTACTGAAGGTGGTGTTCCCGCTGCCCCACAAAACAGGTACAGTGCCACTGGTCAAAGCCTCCAGAGGACCTCAGAGAGCTCAGAGCCCCATCCCAAACAGCTTGTCCCTCCCACCAGACCAGCCCTGTGCCCTCTACGACTCACCATCAGAATCAATGCTGTTCAAGGCAGTTGGCGGGATGATGGACACTTTGTACTGGCCCAGGGGGCACCTCTTGCCAAGGAGCTCCTTGCAGGCACTGTGAACCTGGGAACACAGGAACACTCGTATATGCAAAGCTGGGGGACGCAGCACCAAAGTCTCCAGCATTTCCCAGAGATGCACACAGGAGGGGCAGTGCTGTCTGTGCCAGGAGAGGGGCGGGGACAGGGATGTATATCCTTACGATGGCCTTGCACCAGAGACACCGCCAGTCCTGCAGCCTCCGGACACTGCCACAGGTCCGGTCGCAGACAGCGCAGCGTGCACTGACAGGCAAGTTCCCTTCCAGCCACTGATGGGGCATGGCCACCTGCAGAGAAGGCAGCTACCAATGGCATCCTGCATGCTTGAGGGAAAGGTCATAGGCCACCTCTTTCCCCATGCACCGTGGAGGTGGTGCCATGCAGTAGGGCAAGGCAGGTCTGGGACCTCTCCCATGTCCTCTCATCCCTGTCTGCTTGGCACCTTGAAGCTATCAGCATGTGAGGCAGGGCAAACATATCCCCAGAAAATGTCTGGAGGTGGCCCCACTTGGACAGCAAAAAGGGATCCTGATATAGGGTGCCAGAGGAAGTGTCCCCAAGCTATGCCCCTGCAGAGCCAAGCCCAGAGGCCACACAGTGCAGGGGACAGCTACAGTTTCTTCCTGCTTCCTGATTAGGGCACAGCAAGGCCAGTTCTGCTGGAGGATCTGTCCTCCCAGGAGACCTGACAGGGACTCCCCTGCTTACCCCATCCTCATCCTCGATGATTTCAATGCCAATGGAGGCCAGAGTCGTCCACTTGCAGTTGTTTGTGGCTCTGACAGCACAGCGCTTGTGTGCCTTGAACTTGCAGACTGCATGGGGGGAGCAGTGAGAAGCAGGGAAGGTCTCCATGGCATGTATATCCCTGGTCTCAAACCCCTCTGCATCTGGGCAGTGGGCATCACCCTGCACCACTCCTGCTCTGGCCCAGCCTTGAGAGGCTGCCCTGCCCTGATCCCAACCCCTGCCCACCTCCCAGCAGGACCCCAGCACTGACCTTCGCAGGAGAGGCCATGGGACGTGACCCCTGGAAGAGCTTCGCGGCACACATTGCAGAAGGTAGGGCGGGCATGGGAGCAGGCGTACCAATTGTGCATGCCCGAGAAGTGCTCCATGTTGAACTGTGTGGCCTGGAGGCACAGCCCTGCCCCATCAGTGCCTGGGACTCTCAGCCAGCACTCCCTCCCTCCTGGTCTCCCGAGTCCCCCCAGCCCAACTCCTGTCCTCCTTATGGGGCTATGCCAAAGACAACAGCTCTTGACTGACAGCCAAAGGCACACAGAGGGAAACACATTCCACATGGAAATATGGAACCATGCAACACCCTGCCCACATCACCTCATGGATCTCCCACTTCTGGACTGATTTCAGGGCAGTGATCCAGTCCTCCATCTCCTTCCGGTTCTCCGCACATAAGATGAGCTTCCTGAATGGTGTGATCACCTGCAACAGCCACCATCCCCATGTTCTCTCGCAAGGCTACTGGCAGGCCAGCCAGAATCCAATACAGATCCCAGCAACCTCTGGCACACCGGTGCCACCTCCAGCAGCAGGAGGCCATGCTATGGAGTGCCCCATGGATCTGGGGGGATGAGAGAAGTCTGTAGTGCCTCCCCACAAGGTGCCGAAGTCTCCACAGGGTGCAGTTGGTAGCCCCACACCTCCCTCACCGTGAAACTGTTGTTGATGTTCTTGGTGCTGGTCTCAGCCACACTGGCATCAGACAGGTCCACCTCATCAAAGATCAAGGACTGCAAGGGAGGAACCAGAGCCCCAGTCTACCAGGCAGGAAGCTCTGTTCCCTCCTGGGCTGGCAGGCTCAGGTCCCCTCCAACTGAGCATGCTGGAAGCACCCCCCAGCCTACCTTGGCATCCTTAGCATAATAGAGTGTCCTGCCTCGCAGCTTGAAGTATCGTCTCTTCCACCTCTGGAAGGAGCTCGTCTGCTTCAGCAACAGCCCCTCCTTCACGCTCTTCTGCAGAGACCACAGTGTCCTGAGCTCCCGTAGCCCCCCAGAATCACCAAAGCCACCATTTTCCCCTGTGACACCAGTCCCTGGATCCCCAGGAGCATAGATTAGACATTCTGGGGCTCACTGTCTGCTGCATTGTAACAGGGCAAATTATGTTCCCTGCCCACCATCGCCTAGGCACTGGGCACTCCCTGTAGTCTGGAAGGATGCTGCTGGGCATGGCAGGGCTGAAAGATGCAGGTCTGCAGCAGTGCAGAGACTCCACTGTTGATGCTTCCTCTCTATCCCCAGGGTAGTGCCTGGAGATCCTCACCCTGCTGCAGCTCCCTAGAAGCCAAGGGGAGAACTGGAACCAGGAGAGCTTCCTTTATGAGGACACTAGTGCCCCAGTGATACCAGGGCTGCATCTTTTGAAGTGGCATTACCTGGATACTGCGGCCCCAGCTGGTTTGGAGAGCAGACAGCCAGAGTGCAGCCAGCTCTGCCTTGCCCCCATAGCCCCAGGAGAGGACAACCTGGGGCTGAGAGCAGCCCGCAGCAGGCAGAGCATCCCCTGCAGCACAGTGCATCACTGCAACCTGGCTGCCCATCCTCTGCCCTCCCCAAAACACAGCACCTGCCAATATTTACCCTTCTCGCAGTGGTGTTTACAAGACTCAATTAATTACTGTTTGCAACATGGCTATGAGCCTGAGCGAGGCAGCAGAGATGCTCTGGCACTGCCTCATCTTTGATTGTATCTTCTTTAAACACCACCGGCAGCTCCGTTCAGCTGCTTCTCTGCAATTAATTGCCACAGCGGTTGTATCCAATCCAGGCACATGACGAAAAGCCACATTTAACAGCAAATTAGCACTGGGCACACTGAGCACGAGGGCACAGCGAGGGAACCATGGCCCTGGGGCTCTGCACTCCTGAGCCAATCCATGCCCTGCAAGAGGGGGCACCCAGGCACCTGTCAGCCTGCAAATATACCAGCCCCAGGTCTCAGCCTTAATCTACTGCCCCATAGGTCTGAACCAGATGGCCAATGCACCAGGAATAGCAGGAGCCTTCAAAGTCACAAAGAAGCTAAAACCCCACCTGGGGTGCTCCCTGAGCCTCAACTCCCCAAATGCCTAACTCTCCCAAACCTCCCTGGGGCACCCACCATGTTGTTCCCTGCTCTCTTCCAGCTTGGAGTCTGTGAAGAGGGATGTTTTAAGTATCATTCCCCAAGACTGGTGCAGAGTTTGGCTGTGGTCAACCACCATGATGCCTAGGAATGTCAGTGCAGGTTCAAACAGCCCAGTTGTCCCCAGTGCCAGCACCCCAGGACACACTGCATCCTTTTCCTGTCCTCTCAGCTGTGAGAGCGCAGAGGGATCCTTCCAGTGGGGTCCAGCTGTAACCCCCAGATCCACACACAAACCATGCACCCTAGGAGTCCTTGTCCCACACAAGGAGGGGACAAGCCAGGGTCCTGCCATAGCCAGGTGGGATCCAGCCCCAAACACCATATCCACCACACCTGCCTGCACTCGTCAGGTGCAGGTCACATGTTTGCTGCAGTCATTGCTGTTGCTGCAAAGGACAGGCAGTGTGTGACAGCGAGGAGCGGTGTGAAGAGCTGTGATGGTGAAGGGGGTGGCTGGGAGGGAGACAGCAGGAGAAAAGGATGACAAGAAGAAGGAAGAAGAGGCGGAGCCTCAGGGCTATCACAGCAGGGGCTGGAGCCAGCTGGGCATGGGCACTCTGCCTGGCTCCAGAGCTATGTGGGTGGCAGGATACAGCAAGGACTGGCTGCCTGGGACGATGGTAACCACTCCTGCAAAGGAGGGTCAGAGCCGAAACACCCCCAGCAGCAGCTCCTGACAGCAGCAAAAAGTCATCACCCAGTCCCAAGATGTCATAGTCCTGGCCATCCCAGGGACAGGATGCAGCTGCCCTGAAAGGCAGAGTCCCCCATCTTCATCACAGCACCCATGAGAGTTTTACAACAATACCATGGCTGGGAGGACTGTGCTTCAGTTTTCCACCAGTGCACACTAATCCCATCAAAGGGCGGCAAAATTGGTGCAGAGAAGCTCAGGAGACACCTCTCCTCACATCCACTCTTGGGGGCTGCTTTGGACATCAAAGCCCAAGCCCTCTGTGTCGCCATGTGCAGCATTTTGCTGCACAACTCCTTATGTCAGCAGCTGCCCAACCAGGTTCCATCATCCCTGGTGTGTGATGCCATGTGGTACAGGTTCCATTGGTGCCAGCATGGGGCCAGACAACCCTTCCCTGGGGAAAATAAGGCAGGTCCCTTTTGCAAAATAAGCCCTGTAGCCCAGCTGTCCCATGCTGCCTGGGCAGTCACACAAGTCTGGGGTGCCAGAGGGCTGTTTTGGGATCTCACTATAGTAAGCCACCCATCTACCTCATTTTTTGACCATGGGTCTCAGCCACGAGCACCTGCTCCAGCTGATGGGGCAGGGAGCAGCTCCCAAGTGGCTCCATGGTTTTGGACCCCTGCTTTTGGAATGAAATACAGGAGGAGACCCGAAAGGCACCTGATGACCAAGGCCAGCAGCAGGCCCAGCCACACAGTGGGAAGTCACGCTGCAGTAGCACTGCTGGGTGAGCCCAGTGTTTCCTCTTTGCAAGCAGGAAAGGGGTGATGATGGCAAGGGCAGACAGGCCATGCCAGAGTGGCATCACCCCTGCTGTGCTGGCTCCCCAAAGCCCTGTCCAGGGCACCAGGGTCACCACAATAATATAGTAAGTGGCTATTGGGTACCCTAGAGCTCAAAAGAGCTGGAGCTGAGCACCTGCAGCACAGGGACTGCCTCTTCTTCCTGGTGAGTTTTGGCAACACTGACAGCCCCCGGCCACCGGGCCGGGAGCTCTGCACCGGTCACTGCACAGCTATAAGCACAGTGTGCCACCCACACCACAAAACAAACCCAGCCCTTCCACTCAACCCAACCACAGCTTTTCTGTCTGGAGAGCCCCAGGCAGCACTACAGGGAGCCTCAGCAAAGCCAGACCTAGTCCCACCTCAGCAACCGAGGTGGCACACCCAGAGCCACATACAACCTTCCCAGCAATCAGCCAGAGGCCAGCTCCCCTGTAGGGCTCTGTCCCAGCACTCCACTGCCCTATCCCGAGGTCCCTCCCTGCTCTCTCCAGCCCAGGGGACTCAGCACCAGCACTGGGGGGATCCAGAGGCACAGGGCGGGAAGGCAAAGGCAAGAATGAAATCATACAGTGTCTGCAGACATACTACCACCTCCAGCTCAGATGCAGCTGAAGCGGCAGTGGCAGCGGAGCCTCAGAGGCGACATAGGTAAAAATGGCCCTGGGAGGATGGCCAGCCACGTGCCATGCCAGGACTGGGCTGGTTTCCAGGAGGCCATCACGCCACAGGATGGCTGTGCGCTTGGCACAAGCAGGGGGCTTGAACCGTAGCCATGGGGAGCTCAGCACCCTCTAGCAAGGGATTCTTCCAGGTCAGGCTACAACCCGAAATGCCAGTCCTTCCTTCAGCTTTAAAGGAGAGACCCAGGATGCTGCTTTGTTCTGTTGCCCCACTCTCCCAGCCCTGCCACCACCATTCCTGGGAAGAGCCCATTGTGCAGCCAGGTCTGACCACAGCTGGGGCAGGAGGGTTTTCCTGCTGGGATCAGCTTGGACAGCGAAGGAGCGCCTGGAGAACAGCCAGGAAGGTTGTTACTCAGGAATGCCATTACGTATGGCTGGTGAGCACCACACTGCCCACACAGCTGGCCACCCTACACCACTCCTGAAGGAATATACTTGTCCCTGTGACCACACGATGCCTCACCCGGCAGGAGGAGAAGGAAAAGAGGATAACTTGTCAACACACCAACCTGCATTGCACCAGCATCATTCCAGGCAGCTGCCCTCCTGCTCCAAGTGCAGCAGCCCACTGGGCACAAGCCAGGGTCCAGTTTCATCAGAGCTCATCCCCCAGCTGAGCCAGCAGGCACCAGGACAGCAGAGAAAAGCTGGCAGACCTCAAACAGCCCAGCTCCAGGGCTTCCACCAGCTGCTAAGAACCCCATGGGCTGGAGTCAGTTGGAAACCTTATCAGGCTTTGTGACACAGCAAAGCTCTTCCGGGACTGGGCAGTCAGGGGGCTCGGTGCCTGATGGGTGCTATGGCCCCACAGGCTCAGCTGTTCCCAGAAGATGGAGCTTTCTGCCATTGCAGGACCAACCACAATATCCCTTCCCCATGCTGGGTGGATGATTAAAAGGAGATTCCAGCACTACTCCTGACAAGTGATCACATCGTGCCCACAAGGCCATTGAAAGGGGACACAGAATTAACAGGAGGAGAGGAATGAGGAAAGGAACCCTCAGAAGAAAGGCAACCCCCCTACAGCACATTATCCATCAACTGCTTTTTAGAAATGAGGTCATGCTTCCCTATATACAGCCATATCGGTCCCCAAGCATCCTGCTAGCAAGCATCCCACATCAGCCCAGCCTGTGCTAGTTCATCCCTGCCCCTTGTGCCCTGATGCTGCGGGCACAGCACTCCCACTCTGCCCAGCAGGGGTGGGCAAGAGTTGATGGGCAAGATCAACATTCATATAACTGAAAAGCAGAGAGGGCAGAGTGCTTGAGAAACCTCACAAATATCCGGCTTGTGACAGTGCGGCTATCTTCACACCCCAGGCACCAGCTCGGTGAGCCCTGATTAATGAGAGCAAGCCCAGCCTCCCTGGTCTCAGACAGTGTTTTCTTGTGTTGAGGTGCAATTTTCTATTTTTTCATCTCTGTCCATTGGCGGACACCACTGAGAAGAGCCTGGTTCCCCCTTTGCTGCACCCTTCCTTTCAAAAACTGGGGACCCCTTGGTTACAGTTTCTCCTCCAGGCTGAACAGCCCCAGCTCTCCCAGGCTCTCCCTGTATGCGAGATACCCCAGTGCCCCACTAGTGTCAAGTCTGGAGAATGCACTGCCCAGGAGCCACGGTCCACCCTCCTGCTGCAGAAGAAAGGTTTCCAGGCCTGGCCCCAGCCAGCTCTACCTTGCTTTCTTCATCTTTTGGCCAGGATTTAGCACTCAGTGGGCAGCCTTCCCCACAGCCTGGCTCTACAGCACTGCCTCACAAGGCTCCCTACAGCCGCCCAACACCCCAATATGCACAGGTACAGCTTGCTCCATTCCTGGGGCACCCTGAGCCTGCAGGATGCTCAATGCCTGCACCAAGGACAAGGAGCCCTCATTCCCCAGGGTATCAATAACCCCACTGACCTCTCCGAGCCTCATGAGAGGATTCTGGTGGGTTCCTCAGCCCTACCAAGCAGCTGTGATGTATCTCAAGATCAGGAATTCAGGAACACCATCCTCCTTTCCAACAGTCCCTGCCCAACATGGCCATGCACACTGTGCCCATGCCATGAGCAACCCTGTATCCCCAGCATGCACCCCACTGTGCCTCCCTTGATGCCTCCACCTCCCAGCTTTGGTGCAATCACCCCAAGACCTGGCACTCGCTGAACAAAACAGCACTGCTGGATCACTCTCTGCCTCCACTCAGCTGCTGGGAGAGCCTGTGCTGAGGCAGTGCCGGGAAATGAAAGCTCCAGCCACAATGGACAGGATGTGACCCACCACCCCCATCAACTCAAATGCATTGGTGAGCCCCAAAACCAGTGGTCCCTCTCTCCCCTTCGCCTTCTCACCAAGCCCAGCCCTAAGGGGACCGGTGCAGGGAAACAGCATCATATCCCCCTCCTATTCTGCACTTGCACACCTAAAACCTGGTACAGGCAACTGGCAGCCTCCAGCTGCATTGAGGAGGATGGGGGAGAGTGGGGGGTGGGGGGAATGTCAGCAAGACTCCATCCATCCTGGAGCCTTTCAGTCCAGTGCAGACACCTGCATCTGGCAGTTGTTTTTATCACTGAGCACAATGACCTTGCTGCCTCCACAGCAATGCTGGCACAAAGCACCCCACAGGGTGTCCGCAGTCCCAGCCTGAAGGTGTGAAGTGGCGGGATGTGATTGATGTGGAGGCTTGAGGAAGGGATGTGGGGGCATGAGCATTCAGAGTCTAGAAGCACTGGGACTGGTGAGCAGCAATCAGAAGCATTCAGCAGATCCCAAAACGATCCTCACATACTCCTGTCCCAGGGGCTGGACAACAGCCTGGAGTGGGAGAAGTTGCCTACTTCCATCACCAGAGACCAAGGTCTCCCCAGTCAGTGTGGATGGGCAGTGGGGTGGGGGTTCTGACCTTTCCCAGCCCCCCAACATGGCAGGCTCCTATAGACCCTCGCCAGCATCCCACCCACTACATATGACCCAAAAGAGGACAGTGTGACCTGACCCCCACCACCTGTTTTCTCAGGAGCTGCCACCCTGGCACTGAACTCTCCCTTATAAACTGTGTTCTTTAGGTACCTGCCCCTGGGGTGCAGGCAATGATTCCCTCCCCCTACCCCAACCCCACCTAGATGCCAAGGATGTCAGGACATGGGGGGGTGCCCAGGAAGGTGCCTGACATGGCACACACCCTGTGTCTGTGGCTGGAGTGACAGGCAGCACACGTCAGGGCTGTGAGCCCGACCTGGGTGGCAGCAGCAATCTCATCCAAAAACTCTCATCTCCATAGGGAAGGAAGGAGTCCATCCAACCAGAGGCCAGGCTAGCAAGTACAGTCCTGCCTATCTGGACCAGGGCAAAGGCATCTACTGAACCCCAACACTGAAAACACAGAGGTGGCGGGCCAGGCATACACAGCTCACTCTCAGGCCCCTCCAGCTCTAGTCTTGCCAGCTTTCACTCTCTCCCTCAGCTCCATGGGCTGTTAACCCAGAGATGTCATTTCTACCTGCCCATCCATCACGCCACCTGCCTGCCCTGGCACGTTGCACAGCATCACCTCCTGCATGGCTAATTGCTGATGCCAGGCGGGATGTGGGCAGTGGCCACAGCAGGCAGGGAGACAGCCTTTCCCCACGTGCAGCCTGCCAGCGGCGAGGCCAGAACCTGCTGGTGCTATGGGGGCTTTGGCAATTGCGCTGGAGCTCAGAGCACGCTTGTGTTCCTGTGCTGCTGCTGTAGGACATAGCCATAGCCCAGCCATCTGCCCCTTCTCCTCAGACTTCCTGTCATTGATGGCTCCCTGTGATGTCCCTGTGCCCCACAGCGTGGCAAGCGCTGCATGGCAAACTCTAGCGGCTACTGCTGCCCTTCTGGAAGGGTGCTGCGGGCTCATATACAGAACTAAGTATCCCCATGACCCAGCCCACTGGCCTGGCTTCCTACCATGCCTCCTCCCCAACACCCTGCACCCAGCATAGCCCTCTACACCCACCTGGCAGCCAACTTGGAGAGGGCAGAGTTGGTGCCAGCCAGCTTCAAAGAAGAGGAAATTGAGACGTGTTCCTTGAGCAGCCAGAGGGACTCAGTAAGAGCCCCCTCAATGCCCCATGCCCCAGAAATCTCTTCTGTCAAGTGGAAAAACCCCATGGTGCTAGGTTGGGAGCATGCAATTTCCTTACCCCTGGGCAGGCATCCTCTGCCCCACCTCATGTCAGTGCACCAGGCTTGGCTCAACAGCCAAGCCAGGGCCAGCAAGAGGAGAGCCTGCCCCAGCCCCAACCATCCCCACAGCTGCCACCAGATTGAGTACACTGCCTCATTCGCCTTCCTTCATGCCCTCAGCACCCAACACCTGAGTCCAGTGATAACCCCCTGCTCCACAACTGCATTCCTATACTGTGTTTCCAGAGCTTTCCCCTCTCCCTGGAGCAGCACAGCCACCAACTCCCCACTGGGGAGTGGCTGGCACCAGAAGCTTGCTGCAGGAGCCTATCTAGCAGCCCCCGTGTGCCGCCCAACACTGCAGGCACTGCCTTGACTCATTCCACCACCTCCTTCCTGCAGCTGAAAGGTGGATGCAAAGGACCAGCATGTCATCTAGAGCATCCTCTCAGCACCGTGTCTGCATCCTCCCTCCCCAAAATGTCCTCCTCAAACCTCCTTCTCTCCCCACACCCCACCTGGCCATTTGGCCCAGGTTATTTCTCCCTGCATTTCATTTCACTGTCCTGACCTGGGACACCTCTGACCGTGCACTCCTGTTTGACTAAAGGCACCACACCCCATATTTTGTAGGTACTATCAAAATAGCTTTTTCTGAGCAAACTGTGATATATACACATACACACACACACCCATACACATACCCCAGTGCTGTCATGCCAGTGGCTGGGAAGTATGAATGTCACATCTGACCTCAAAGGTGTTCCCATCTGTCCAGCAAACCACCACTGGGGACTGGATCTGTGGGAATGGGGCCCGCAGGGGAGCTGGCACAGCCAAATTAATCTGGAGCACTAGGAAAGATGCAGATTCCATTTTGCCACCCACCAAGCCCTGCATATACAATGCCTGCAGCAGAGTGTGGGATCCCAGGAGCCTACAGAACTGTCATGACCCTAAATCTCAGCCCCAGAGCATCCATATAGCAGAGCCTCCCAAAAAGTCCTCTTCTTCCAGGCACAGGTAAAGGGAACCCGGGGGATACAAATACAGCATGAAGGCAATGTGGTAGGGGCTGTCTGGGTATGAGAGAGACCCTGTTCCTGAATAGTGGGATAAAATCTGTGCTTCACAGCCCCATGGGACCAATGCTGACACTGACACTGTGGGGTTTGCATGTTTCCATGTGCCCTCCCACAGGGCACAAGGGGCCAGAACCCTCCCAGCTCTGGCTGGGTCAAGTCTGCCAGCAGCAAGAACTGATTTACACCCTGGTAAACTCCCCTGCCCCATTCTCAGCAGTGACCCCACTCCCAGCCAGCCCCTCACCAGCAGCATCCCCCACCCCTGACCTTGCTTCTCATCTGCCCCGAGGTGGAAACCTTCCGGATGAGCTTGTGAGAACTGTCCTCCTGCTCGCCCTCGCTGTCGGACGACTCCTCACCACCCACCTCGGGTGAGATGGGTGCCAGCTTGTCCAAGTCCAGGGATGACACTGATTCCTGGGTCTTCCTCGAGAACAGGTCCCCAGGCACCAGCTTCTCGGCCATCTTCCGACCCGGCTTGGCTCAGAGCTCTGCAGCCTCCTACGACAGCCCTGAGAGGACAAGGGCACATAAGAATGGAGGAAAAGCCCTGAAGAGGCATGCATGGCCTTCATCCTGCAGGGCTCTGCCAGCTGGGAGGTGCAGTCCTGGAAATCAAGGGAGATGGCGCTTCCTCGCCCAGGAACGACACTCAGGGTGGCATCGTTGCAGGCAAAGTTTTCCTTCCTTGCCTTTTTGCAGTGTCCCAACTATTCATCAGCCTACCTGGCATCTCAACGTCGTTCCTGACTTGGGCGCAGGAGACTGTGGCTGCCCCATGCTCAGGCATTGGTACATTGGTGCATAGAGGGGTGGAACCCCTTCCCGCAGCCTGTGTTATTTCTCCTTGTTGCCTACCCCCGAGGTGCTGGGCTGGGCTGCCCTGCGTGGCCGGGGACAGCGCAGGGACTCCCATGAAAAGCAGCAGCTGGACCCTGCCATCCGTCTGGCTCCGGCAACTGGGAAGGGATGGGTGAACCTCGCGCGCCCATGGGTCGCCAGCCCCGAGCAGGCGACTGAGAGTGGGCNGCCGCAAGCCCCGGCCTGCTCGGCGCGGCGAGCGCTGCTGCGCGGCGCGGGCGGCCCACGCACGGCCCCGAGCATGCGGGCACAGCGGGCACCCGCGCGCCGCCGCGCGCATCCGTGTGCGGCACCCGCGCAGGCACGGGAGAGCACGTGCACACACGTGTGCACTGNATCGTTGCAGGCAAAGTTTTCCTTCCTTGCCTTTTTGCAGTGTCCCAACTATTCATCAGCCTACCTGGCATCTCAACGTCGTTCCTGACTTGGGCGCAGGAGACTGTGGCTGCCCCATGCTCAGGCATTGGTACATTGGTGCATAGAGGGGTGGAACCCCTTCCCGCAGCCTGTGTTATTTCTCCTTGTTGCCTACCCCCGAGGTGCTGGGCTGGGCTGCCCTGCGTGGCCGGGGACAGCGCAGGGACTCCCATGAAAAGCAGCAGCTGGACCCTGCCATCCGTCTGGCTCCGGCAACTGGGAAGGGATGGGTGACCCTCGCGCGCCCATGGGTCGCCAGCCCCGAGCAGGCGACTGAGAGTGGGCTGGGACGGAGGGGGGAGCGCGGGTTCCCGCATGCGGGGGAAGCCACGTCCCCACGGCATCCCTGCCGGCCCCGAGGGCTGAGGAGGGAGTGGGGGGGGGGCACCTACCTCGACGAGCGAGCCTGGACAGCAGCAGGGCTGCCGTGGCCGGGCCGGGGGTGGCGAAGGACACCCCACAGCGCTGTGCCGGGCCCCACGCACCTACCGTGGGCCGGCTCCGCCTCGCCCTCCCCCTTCCCCGCGGCTGCCGGCAACCGCGGTGCCGCCTCTCGGCGCAGCATCAAGCGTTGCGGGGAGAGGAGAGGGGGGAAGTGAGGGCAGCGCTGTTGACCTCCCCCCTCCTCTCCCTGGTTGCATTGACTCTTCCAGCCCCAGCGCTGCCGGGTGCTGGATCCCCGCCGAGCATCCCGCAGCACGCCCAGGAGGGGGAAGGCGGAGCGCCCCCCGCCCCGNCGGGCACGGCGGGCACACCCGGCGTGGGTGTGCTCGCGCACACGCAGCCGCCATGCACGTACGTGTGCACACGCTCACACATGCACGGGCAGGCACGGCTCCCACCGTGCACAAACGGATGCTCCCCTCACATGGGCACACGCATGGGCACAGGAGAGCACATGCACCACTGCAGTGCACCTGTGTGTGCACCACCCACGTGGGCAGGGCCAGCGCATGCACAGGCATCACAGCCACACATGTGTGTATACCATCCACATAGGCATATGCACAAGCAGGCACATGCACGGTTTCCATGCCCATATCTATGGTCACAGACCACACACACAAGCCTGCACACCCCAGGCATGTGAAAGCACACGCGCCATGTGCATGCACATAGGTACGTGTGGGCATGGGTGAGCACATGCACTGCCACTGTGCATATATTTTTGCATTCCCCACATGGACAAGGGCAGGCACATGGCTGGCACACGTGCACATTCACACCGCACCCACACACATTTTTGTGCACATACCCACATGCACAACCCAAGCACAGAGGAGCATGTGCACCATTGCCATGCAACCATATGGGCATATGGAGACACATGGAGACACATGGCCGAACACATACAGAGATGCCTCCACACACTTAGTTGTACACCCCCTTACATGTGCACGCAAACGTGCTGGCAGCCCAGAGAGCCACCCATGTCTTGAGTGCATCCGCAGCAGGGTGGGCAGCAGGGTGAGGGAGGGAGCTTCTCTCCATCTGCTCTGCTGTGCTCTGGTGAGATGCCCAGGAGTGCTGGCTCCAGCTCTGGGGTCTCCGGCACAAGGAGGATGTGGTGCTGTTAAAGTGGGTCAAGAGGACACCACAGAGATCCTCTGAGGGCTGAAAACCATCTGCTGTGGAAACAGGCTGTGATATGTGGAATTGTTCAGCCTGCAGAAGACAAGGCTCCAGGGAGACCTTAAAGTAGCATTTCAATATGTCAAAGGGGTTCCAAAAGGAGAGTTTTTCACAGGGCATGTAGAGACAGGACAAGGGGCAACAGTTTTAAAGTGACTTATGGTGTATTTGGGTTAGATAGAAAGAGGAAATACTATTTCATGGGGGTGGTGAGGCACTGGCACAGGTTACCCAGAGAAGCTGTGGCTGGCCCATATCTGGAAGTGTTCAGTGCCAGGCTGGATAGGGCTTGGAGCAACCTGGCATCCCTGGAAAATGTCCCTGCCCATGGGAGAGAGGGTTGGACAGAATGTCCTTCAATGATCCCTCCTAACCCAAACCTGTGTTTCTGTGGTGTGCAAGCATGTAGATACCCCCACAGAGGTGTGATTGCATAGAACATGCTCTGGAGCGTGTGTTAAAGCACACACACATGCATGCACACAGGGGGGTGTACCACCAAACAGCCCACGTCTAGGGAGAGAAGGTCTGGCCTCACTTTCCGTCCCACAGTATCCCATGGGTCTCCGTGCTCATCTCTCACCCACTGCTGCTCTGGGCTGGCTCTCCGTGCTGGCAAAGCCCCATATCCCTTCCTTTCTGCTGGGCTATGCTGTCCCAGTGCAGGGACAGGGGGGGCTCTCTTGTCCCTTCCCAATGGATGGCTTTCCCCTTCAGGCTATAATGGAACTGTGAGAGTGAGGGGGGCCTACTATGGGGTTTGGACTTCTATGCTACCGGATTCCCCATCTCCCACATGTGGCAGGGGTCTCTCATTAAAGCATCACTACCTGCCATGTCCACATCCTTCCCCAGCTCAGGTCTATGGGATACCATGGGACAGATCTGGGATCTATAAAATAGAGAAATCATTGCCATCAGGAGACAGACACCAGGGCCAGGGGCTACCCCACCTTTGTGGGTTCTGTTTGCAACTCTGGAAGACTTAGGACCCTGAATACTACGATGGGCCTCCTAACCTGCATTTCCTCTGGGGTCTCACAAAGGCATCCCCAGGACGCCCCATGCCATGGCCACATCCAGCACTGAGGGTCCCTATACCCAGCAACCTGCCCATGCCGCCATGCCTTGACAGTCCTACCTGGCAGCAGCTGGAGCTGCATGGAGGGCCAATGGGGTTTTGAATGGGTCATGGGGCACAGTTTCCCTGTGCCTGCAGTTATCCATATTCAAGGGCTTGCACAAGTAGCCCTATGAACTCACACTTATACACAGGTTCATGCATTCACATGTGCTCATCAAACTTAGGACAAGTTCCCCCGTGTGTGTGTTCACATGCACATGCAGTCACTCGCCACTAGTGCTTGTGAGCAGCAGCATAGGGCTGTATCCTGCACACATGCGCTCGCACATATGGCATGTGTTCAGCTATGTGAACATGTGTACTCACAGGCATGTGCGTGCATTCACCTATGCAAGAGTTCAGTTGTGTGCGCTCACATGCATGCGCACACATCCATCTGTGCGTACAGATGTCCACCTGTGTGCACTGACGTGCATATGCCTGTATCAGGCACATGCTATATGCTCGCATCCTCCACATGCTTCCGGCCGCTCGCCGACACGCTCCCATGCGCGTGCACGTGTGTATCCCATTGTGCACTCGCCTACGCTCACACTCGCCCCGTGCACTTGTGCTCAAACGCACGCACTCACACTGGAGCATCCCTGGCGTCCCGTTCCAACACCTGTGCACGCGCACGCCGCCGCGCGCCCCTCCACACCCCCCGCGCGCGTGTCCGCGCACACCTGCGCTCCCACACCCACCTGCACGCGCGTGCTCCGTGCGAGGACTTGCGCCGCCCAGCGGCCGCCGTCGCCCCTGCGCTGCCCCGGGCAGCGGGGAGCGAGCGTGGGGTGCCCGGTGCTCCCTGCGACCGGCGAGCAGAGGAGTCCCCAGGGAAGGCACTGGGCACTACCGTACCGCGGTGAATCGGGGAACCCCGGAAGAGGCCACGGCGACAATCCCGTCGGGGATGGTCACCCCCTCCCCGGGGCTGCCCCAAAATCTCTGGCAGCTGTGCCCTGAGAGATTGCCAGGGAAAATGCTGTATCCACTACCCAAGTGCTGTGACCCCTACATGCATCCTGGGGGAAGGGTCCAGGCACTGACTCGTGCTCCAACTCAGCCTAGGAGCACTAGAAGCAGAAGACACCCTGCCCCACAGCTGCACTTCAGGTGTCCCCTGTGCCACGGGGGCATTCAGCTCCCAAGAGCTTGCCAAGCCTTGGTTCATCCCAGCTGAAGCAATTACCCCCTCTCCGCTCCAGTGCCACTTGCTGGGGCATAGGGACAAACCATGCAAGACACAGCTAGAACAGATGTGCAGCTCCTGCTGCTGCTTTACTGTTAGAGATATAATGGCATGCAGCAACATGCAGGCGCTGGCAGCTACTCCAGCACAGGGCCGTGTGCAGGGCTGCTGAACCCCACCATGAGAGCAGCATGGCCCCCAAGGGGTGCAGTCTTTGGTCCTAGCAATGATCCTGGGGGTGGCTGAAATTGAGGGAATGTTGAGGACCCCACTCCTGCCAGGCACCATCCCACAGTACAGCCAGGCAGGTATGAGGTGTAGTGTTTAACAGGCTAAGAGTAGCCCAGAGCAGAGGTAGCAACACAGGGGGTCTGCTGCTGAAGCTCACAGGCAGGCATGGATGCTACCTGAACCCTGGGCTGGGTTGTCCAGCTATGGGGCCACCCCAAAGCACTGCAGCCCACCTGCCTCCCCAAAACGTTTACCCCCCTGCCCCAAGCTCCTGCTGGTTGCATTAAACCCTTGTGCGAAATCAGTATGAAGGCACATTCTCACGCCGTGCAGACAGGTGGACAGTGGCGGCAGTGACGTCTAAGTGCTATTTGTGGCTGTTGCAGCAGAGAGGAGGGGACAGGTACCCCATTTTGTCCTTAATGTGTTTTTTCCTCTATTAATCACTCCTGGTGTTGAGCTAGAAGCTACAGGTGAGGGCTGGATGAGGCCAGGTTGTCTCCATGCCCACACCACTGGCGATAGAGAATAGCACAGGCCTCAGTGTACTGGTCCCAGAATCCCATGCCCTGGCAGGGTACCATCCCAAGACACAGGTACACAGCACCTACCAGTACTCCCTCAGCCAGCAGGGAGTGGGTTAAGAACCTGCTGGCTGGGGCCATTGTTTCTGACACAATGGGGAGGAAGAGGATGCTGGGGCTGAAATTCCTTAAGCACCCACCCACAGATGGACAGAGCTGGACAAACAGACATGACAGAGGGTTTAACCCTTTCAGGTGCTGCCTGAATATTAGCTGGGGGATGTTTAAGGCATGTGGTGCAGCACCAGATACAAGACAGGCACTAGCGTCCAGGACAAGTTGGAGGAACCTCATGGGCACAGAAAGACCCATGAGAGTGGTGGTAGCATCCCTCCATCTGGTCTTACTGTGCCACAGGCTGCTGAGTGGCCAGAGCCCATGACAGCTCTGTGGCACAACAGCCCCTGTCAGCACTGGACTGGCAACTCCCCTCCCCTGCTTGGTAAATCAGAAAAATAAACAAAAGGCAGAGGCTGGACAGATGGACAGACACAGGGAGAACCCACAAGGCTGATGAAGGATCCACTTTGTCAGCAAGCTGGGATCACAGCCAGGATACCAGAGGGAGGCTGGATAGGGGGCTAGCAGTCCTTGGAAGCCTGGCCAAGGCTCTCGCGCAAGCATCTGAGCTGCTCCTGACCCAGCTTGATCTTCTCTTCCAGCTCCCGCTGCTCAGCAATGAGGGCCGACTTCATCTTGACGAAGTGCTGGTAGTCCTGGAGGTGCTCGGCAGGAAGGTACCGTGCCACCATGGCACCCACTGCCTCCTCCCGCCGCCCTACGTGCTCCTTCAGCTCTTTGGCATCCTCCAGCTGTGCCACCAGCAGCCGCTGCTTCTCCCGCAGGGCCAGCTGTGGGCAAGACAGGTGGTGTTGGCAGGGCATCCCACAGTCCAAAACCTCATGGGTGAGGGTCCCCTCCCCCATGCCCACCTTGTCCTCAGCAGGGGCATGTGGCCCTAGGCTGCCCAGGGCAGTTTCCACCCGGGCCAGGCGCCCGGAGAGGGAGAGCAGGAGGTTGACCACCTTGTCCAGGTCGCCCACGAAGAGGCGGTACTTGTCGAACTCCCCTGGGGTGCAGAGGGCTTGCAGGCGAGCAGCCACATCCTCACCCAGTGCCCCATTGGCACTAATGTCCTCCTGCAGCCCCCGTTGTGCCTCCTGCAGCACCACCAGCTTGCGGCTCAGGCTCTCGATCAGCTGCAGCTGCCAGAGCAAAGGGGTCAGGGGTAACTGGGGCCACTCCCCATGGGATCAGGGGACTGGCACAGGGGTGTAGGGGTGCTGTGTTAAGGCCGACAGTACACAAGAACCTTGCAGAACACAAGAACCGTGCCCACAAGAATCTCTCACTGTCTCAGAGACCATGTGCACCTAATGGATGCCCCCAGTCCCTGTGGGCATCTGGGAACATCCCAGCCCCTGCAAACATCAAGCATCTGGAGATGCCGCAGGTCCCCACGAGCATCTGGTGAGACTCCCAGGTCCTGCAAGCCTGACAATGCCCCTGGTCCTTGCAGACATCTGGCAGTGTCCCAGCCCTGTGTGCATATATGGCAACGTTCCTGGTCCCCACAAGTGTCCAGCAATTACCCCCGTGCCCATGAGTGCCTGGTGATGTACCCAGCTCCCAGGAGCAACCAATGATGCCTCAGTCCCTGTGAGCATCCAGAAATGCCCCCAGTCTTCGTGAGCACCTGGCCAGGGCAGCGGGGAACCATGAGGGAATTGTCCCCAGCAGTGTCTGTACCTTCTTTTCCACCAGCTCATGGTCCACCTCCTCCTCCTCATCCTCCGAGCTCCCCTCCACTACCTCGGGCAGTGCCTTTACCTTGTTGAGTGGCTCAGCTTTGCCCACTGCAACACCATAGTGCACTGGGAAGGAACTGGAGCTGGCAGCACTCCTGGGAGGCATCGAGATGGGCTCAAAACCTTGCCTGGGGAGACAGAGATATAGTGATAAGCATCAGGAGTGTCAGCCTGCCCTTGGTATGGGGCCCGGTGCCGTGACAGCCCTACCTGTCCTCTGGCAGGGCCTCCAGGTGCCAGTCCTGCTGGAGACACTTCCGCCAGGCCTGTTGCTCCCCTGCCACCAGCAGCTCACTCATCACTTCAGTGGCGGTGCCAGGGGAAGACAAGGGGGCCATGACACTGGCCAGGGAATGGTCCCTGACAGCCTCATCCCACAGCCGTTCCTTGGAGTCCATGCAGCAGGGCTGGGGCCAGCTGCCCTGGCAGCTCACCACCTCCACTGCCTCAGAACTGGGCTTAAGTGCCTCCGGCAGGGAAGGGCTAGAGTCACAGTGCAGGGACAAGGAGAACTCACCCACCCCACAGGGACTGGCACAGCCCTGCTCCTGGTTCTGGATGCGCTTTTGGGGCTGCTCCTCCATCTCCCAAGGCTGCTTCATCTTTGCCCGCTTCTCCCCAGCTCCTGACACCCTGCCAACACCCACCCAGGGCATGTCAGCTCCCCTGCCCACTCATGAGGGCAGGGACACTCAGGGCTATGGCCATGCCAGGGAAAGAGATCAGGGACACCCCACAATGCAAAAAAACCCCACAGGGTGCTCCAGGGATTAGGATGCTCTGATACACAGTACAAGGGCCCACAAAAGCCACCTCATGCATCCCAACTGTGCCTGCTTTGTCATTCCTAACCCCATGCCATGGCAGCACTTGCCTGCAAGTCTCAGTGTTGGCAGCATCAGGCCCAGGAGTCCTGCAGAGTGTTCTGGGGGGCTCAGGTCGGGGCCAGGCACCTGACGGAGCAGAGGGGCGAGCAGTGTGCCCCCAGGACTGGCCTTTCTGTTCCCCAGTGAGGCTCTGTGACCGCTCCTTCACTGCCTCAGCAATGCTGTGGATTGGCATTGGGGCAGCAGAGAAAGCAGAGCCATGCCCTGCACCATCTGGTGAGTGCTGGGATGCCCGGCGCTGCCTGTACTTCTCCCAGTTGGGTGGAGGTGGGCGGGGAGGCGGGGGGCCCTTCTTTTTGGCGATGCTGGGAGGGTCCAGCTTGGCACGGCAAAGGTCCTTCTGGTCACGGCCCCAGGGGCTGGAAGGTTCCAGGTTGAGGTGGCTCTCAGAGAAGGCTCTGCCCCGTAGTGGGCGGTGCAGCGGATCCGCGGGGCTCTCAGGGGTGTGGGCCAGGCGGTCACTATCCCACAATAGGTCATGCGTGGATGTGGCTCGGTAGCAAGGCGGCCACTCTGGCTTGGTGCTCTCAAGGCAGGTGTGGAATGGGCCAAGCCTTGGGAAACCCAGTGGGTGGCTAGAGAGCTCACTAGGAAGAGAAGGAGGCACCCGTCCTCCCGCACACAGTCACCCATCTGACAGTTCAGGCCCATTTCATGCCCTGCCTCATTTATCCCAGCTAGTCATCCAGTCACACTGGTGGGAGAAGCCCAGGCTCATATGCTGGACACACTGGGGAAGGGTAAGGAGGGACCACCTTTGCTGTGGACATCTCCTCACACCCCCTTGCCCTGCGTGCCCACTCCCGCCTCAAAGGGCACCATGCCAAGGATGGCCAAGGCAGTACAGGAGGCACTTTCCACATCCCCAATCAAAATAATGGCAGTCCCCACATCCCCCTGGCAGAGGTCCCCACCGACTGCCACACACATCCCAGCACTGTGGCACTTGGCATGAGCTCACCTGATGGACTGGCTGACTTTCCTGGTTATTGCAGGTGGTTCCCACTCATCCTGAGGAAATTCCTGTGCGTGGGGGAAAGCAGTGTGAAATCCAACCCCTAGCACCTCTGTCCCATACCCAGAAGGCGCAGAAGGCATGCAGACGGTCTGCAGGGCCAATGGGGGCACAGTACCCCGCACCCCAACCCAAGGTCATAGTCCAGGGGTGCAAGAGAGTGTCAAGTGCTTCTCCCCAGCACAGTCCCACAGAGCATTACTCACCGGGCTGAAAGCTCTCCGGGGGGGCCAGGCATCACTCTCCTCTCGCCCAGGATGGGGGGCCGGGTAGCAACAGTCAGGGCACCGCACCCAGGGCACAAGGTGACAGCGGCACATGTGGCCACGGGGCAGTGGTGGTGGGCACAGGTCCCCTCCACAGTAGCAGCAGGGCTCAGGGCGCAGGGGAACCCCATAGGAGTAGGAGAAGCCCCGCAGATAATCCAGCTCTTTTGGCCTCCCCAGTGGCTTATAACGGTGAGGCTGCTCCCGGCAGCACTCAGCATAGAGGCCAACAGAGCCAGGGTGGCTGGGTGAGGGGGGGCTGTAGGGCTGGTCTACAGAGAGGCGGCGGACATCCCGGAGCTCAGGGCCACGGGGCTGGAAGCTGCTGGGATCACCTGCTGGTGGCTTGCTGTGCCGGGGTGGTGCCAGTCGGCTGCTCTCCTCAAAGAACCGGCGGCGGTCAGCAAAGGGCAGCAGGACCGCTTCATCACTGCCCCGTGCTGGGGAGCTGCAGGCCGCCAGGTCCTGGCTGTAGCCCTCCAGTTCACTGGGGCTGGGCGAGTGTTGTGGCTGCAGCTTGTTTTCCGGTGACCAGCGCCAGCGGCCCCTGGCTGTTGGCACCATCCGCTCAGGGGACAGAGGCCCTTTAGGAGCTGGCACTGAGTCAGGGGTGGGGATACCGCGGTCAGCAGAGCGGCCAGAGTTCCTGCTCTCTTCACTCGGTGCAGGGCTGACACACTCAGGCAGGGCAGGGGGTCGCTCTGCCAGTACACTGCCCTCAGGGGGCTCTTCAGTTTCCTCCACTGGCTCCTCATCAGGGGGAGGTGTACCAGGACTCCGGCTCTTCTGCAGCTGGGCCTTGCGCCGCTGGATCTCATTGCGCAGGCTGGTGGCAAAGCGGTCGCTGCGGCGGCGCATCTGTGCAGAGCGGTGGGGAGGACCCCCAGCCCGCCGGGCCCCTCCCCGGCTCTCCCCCTCCACTGGCCCCTCAGTGCTGAGTGCTGGGCTAGCCCTCTGGCCATCCTGCCCGCAGGCTTGCTGCAGCTCAGGGCAGCAGCGGCAGGGTGGTGGGCAGCAGCAAGGCTCTGGGCAGTGTGGGGGACCCTGGGCAGCCCCTGTGGTTCCCCCCTGGCTGCTCTCAGGATGCAGAGGGGACAAGGTCCAGCGTTGCCCACTGGGGGCTGGTGAGGCTCGCCCGCTGTTGGTGCCCAGGTGGAGGGAGTGGAACTGGGATGCCAACAGTTGCTCAGGAGCACTATGACGGTGCAACAAGTGGCCCTTGAGAGGGGACAGCAACGGGCTGTCACCTGCTGTCATGGCATCAGGCACTTGGTGCATGCTGTCATCCAGGTATGGTTGGTTGTCAGACTCCATGCTCTCCCCCAGGATGAGCTCAGCCGGACATCGGTCCGGGTGGGAGCTCAGCATGTAATACTGGTCAGCAGAGAGGCAGTCCTTCGTGGGGTATGGCGCCAGTTTCCTCCTGCCCACTACTTCTCCCTTCCCGTCCCGCTGGCAGAGGAAGGTGTCAGAGATCCACCGGCCCTTGGCATGCAGCATGTCTGCTGACACTGACGCCTGGTGCCTGTCCCCTCTGCCAGCTGGGGCTGCCTGCAGGCTGTCCCTCCTGACAGGGGGCTGGGGGGGCACAGGTGCCCGCCAGGCCTCAGGATGCCAACTGGCAGATGGCTCAGCCCTTGTGGTCAGGTAGCGCATGTCAGGGGCTTTGCAGGGGCCCTGGAGGCTGGAGTCAATGGACATGGCCTCTTCAGGACGGAGAGAGAGGGCGCAGTCAGAGGTGATGGAGCTGGCAGAGAAGGAGCTGTAGGCCGAGTCCCGCTTGCTGTGGTACATGCCCTGGTCAACGGGTGAGGGGTCTCCTTCATAGCAGGCCTGGCTGGGATGGTCCAGGCTCTCCATACTCCCGATGGAGCTGCTCCGGTCAGTGCTGCAGTGCCAGGGCAGTGGGTTCCACTGAAGGGACAGCTTGCTGCTGCCTGGCCCCACGTCAGTGTTACAGGCACTTGCTGCCCCTCATCTACCTCCACAGAGATACAAGGAGCCCATCCCCCCACATACACCCTCCCTGGGACAACGGAGCACAGGGCAGCACTGCCCCAACCTGCCCTTCACCCCTAGGATGGGGCCACCACCAAGGCTGCCTTGGCACTGGCAAGGGGAGCAGGCACAGGGAACACAGGATGTGTGTGACTCCAGCCACTCGAGACCTCCCAGCTCTGGCAGCAGTGGCAGTGGGACCAAGCAGCTCCTGGCTGTCTCCAGCAGAGCCACCACCCCTTCCTGCCGGGAGCCAGGAGCCAGGAGTAAACAGCCAGGGCAAAGGGTAGTGCAGGATGAGGAGGGATGCCTAAAAGCAGCCTAGGAGAACCTATGCCACCCCCACTGCCACAACCCAAGAGGGTGTCCCGTCTGCCCCCTCCCCTTGTATAGCCTCATAACTGCCCCCAGAGTCTCACCTGACATCGCACCCCGAGGGCCAGGAGAGGCTGAAGGCATCAGCCGGGCAGTGCATGGTGGGGACGTCTGGGTGGCTTTCGGCAAGTTTGGCCACGTGCCAGGAATGGGGCCGGAGGATGGGCACACTCCCCCTGCCAAGAGCAACAGCGGGAAAGGACAAGAATGGGGAGGAAGCCAGGCCAAGGAACCGGGGCTGAAGTCATTTCCTACGGGGCTTCCTGTCCCCCCCAGACCAGCGCCCGCCCAAAGGGGATGGCAGTGAGGAGGTCCAGCCCTGCAAGCACCCGGCACTGGGCAAGAGGACCCCACAGCCCACCCAGCTGGCCAGGGCTTCCCAGTCTGCAGCATCCCTGTTGCCACATCAACAGGGTACCGAGGACTTGGCCCCTGCATAACCCATAGGCAATGCCCTGAGCAGGGCAAGTGTCTCTGCTGGGACTGGACTGGCTCCACCAAGGGACACTGGGGCCACATCTGTCTCCACCGCAAGCCTGACCTTCCCCCTTGTTCTTTTGTTCCTCAGAGTCTGCAGCAAGCACCAGCCACATCATGTCTCCAGGAAGGATCCTATGCTGGTCCCTGTCCCACCCCTCGTGGCATCCATAGGAGTCTCCAGTCCCCCTAGCACGCCCCACTGCACAGATGTGGTCAGAAGCCACCTCCTGTACCGCCCAACTGCCCAGTGCTGCCACAGCATCTATTGACAGGATGAGAGTGGCAAGCTGTGAGGTCAGCACAGAGACTTCCCAGAACCCCCAAACTCACCATGGAAGATGCTGAGCCCCAGCACAGTCCTGTAGGACCCCTGCCTCTTGGGCAGTGCCCTTGCGCCGTCCCTGCCCCTGAGTGCCGCTGAAGCTGGAGTCAGTCAGGATGCAGCCAGGGAATGGATGCAGTCAAAGGGGTTGGGGGGGGAAGGGACTGCAAGGTCCAGCCCTGCCTCTCCTTCCTTTCCCAGGCAAGCAGGCAGGCAGGAGGAAGGCAGGCAGGCAGGAAGGGAGAGGAGCGGCCACGCTTGAGGATACCGCCCAGGGAGGGGGTGGTGAGCGTGATGCACTGCCCTGGCTCTGCTGGCTGGGGAACCCCCACTTCGCGGGAGTGCTGACAGCAGCAAAGGGGCTGCTCCCCACCCTGTCCCAGCATGGGGCACCTCTAAGCTGGAGACAAGGGCACCTCCAGGTTCCTGCCAGTTCCCCAGGTAGGTAAAGCCCCACTGGCCCTCCCTGTGTCCCCTCCACAGCACTGCCAACCTGCGAACAACCATCTTCAGAGTGCGGTAGGAGCCCTTGATGAGGATGAGGGCCTCCTGGCGGGATCCGTACAGCGGCGTCCCGCTGATGTTCACCAGCTCATCACCTGGCTGCAGACGGCGGGACAGTGCAGCCTTGCCCCCATCCTCCACCTGGGTGACAGAGATGGGCATCAAGGGGGGCACGGCCCTCAGAATATCCCAGGGGATGTTCCATGGTCATCATGTGTCAGGGGAGAAAGAAGCTTCAGAGAAGGTGCCTGAGCTCCAAGCACCAGAGAGGGATCTGCAGGGCCAGGCTCTCCTGCTTCTCTGGTCACATGAATTTCTCAGCAAGGGCATTGGGGAGTAGGGAGAAAGAAAAATGTCCCATCCCAGCAGATTCCCCTGCAGGCACAGGCAGCACAAGGGCCCTTTGTCCAGCATGGATGCCAGTCCCCTGCTGCTGCTTCCAACCCCACATCGAGCCTTTCTGGGCACTTGTGGTGATTTCGATGCCTAGAGGATGCCATTCCACTCTATGTGCACATAGGAGACAATAGTAGGGGAAGTGCTGAGCCCTGGCACATGCCTATCCTCCCTGACACATATGGCCAAAATGAACCTGGCACCCTGTATTGCTGTGCTTAGAGGAAGTATGGCCATGGTGCTGCAAGCACATGAGACCCTGGCCCATGCCCTCTGCCCTAGCTGGCAGGTGCAGTCCTGCTAGCCCTGGGACAAGAGTGCCCAGCTGGGCTAGGCAGAGTGCCCACTGCCGGCACTGGTCTCTGTCCATCCTGTCACTGCAATGGCCAGGGATCGCCAAGTCCACACCAAAGGGCTGGGAAGCGACTGGAGCTGCTGCTGCATGGTGGCAGCAGCACAGGGCATGCAGGTGCATGGGGCAGGACCTCGGGTGCCCCACGCCCAGCGTGGATGTGGCAAGACCCTATAGCCACCCGCAGGGCAGAGCTAACCTGGCCCCATGTTGGGGCTCCTGCACCCACTCTGCCCATGGTCTCTTAACCCTGCCCAGTTGCTCCCAGGCCTGGCCAAGGAATGAGCTCTGCTCACAGTGCCTGCAGGGCCAGTCTGGGCAGCAGCCAGGCCCCAGTGCCAGGGAGCACACACAGCTTCCTAGCAGGACAGTTACTGTGCATGTGCCCCTGGGCACCACTTTCCAGCCCAAATGCTGGGCAAGGCTCAGGGGGCATTCCACTACCCCTGGACAAAATGTCACCTTAGGAGGGAGGAAGGCAGGGGCAGCCAAGCCTCCTGCCCAGTGCACCACTGCCCCATGGCTTTGTCTGGCACAGCCGTGCCCAGAACCGACAGATCTCCCATTTTTTCAGATCTTAGCACCTCAATGCCATACCCAGGCTGGGCACAACCCAATGTGCCTGCCTGTGCAGGCAGGCTGCCCTCCTGCCCAGATGTCACCCATGGGGCTGCCTTCCTGTCAGGGGACCCTGACTGCCTGTGAGGGCTCCCAGTCCTACCATGCAGTTGGTGGAGCACCTGGGCTTACCCCCTGCCATGCTGCTGCCCACCACTGGGCACCAGCAGAGTATGCAAGGTAGGCTGCACCTTCACCTCAGTCCTCTGCCCAGCCACGTGCCCACTGCTCTTGCCTGCCACTGTAACAGGGATGAGTCAGAGGTGAAAGGTGTTCCCACTGCTGCAGAACACCACCAGGTCTGCACCCATGTCTGGGCCATCACATGCACTAGGATGGACAGGCTCAGTCCTGGCATCACTCACCAGGAGCTAAATTTGGCACAAACAGGCCCTTGTTCTGCCTTTGCCACCAGTGAACTCACCACTGGCAGCCAAACGCCACTGCCTGCTGGCCTGCCTGGCTGAGCCAGCCCAGAACACTTCCCCAGCACGACCCCTGGAGTTTACTCTGGGCTCTAATGGTGGGGACCAGAGGGCTCAGGGGAATGTCTGCCTGTCTCAGAAGAAAGTTGTCTTAGGAGTCACAACCAGAACAGTGCCAGAGCTGCGCCCACCCTGCTCCACACTAACCTCCCTCCTCGGCCCCAACGTGCCCAGGGAAGCCTGTGCCAGAAGGCATTCGTAGCCCCATGGAAGGCTTAAGAGTGCGTGTGAGCACCGCCGTGGGACCCTGCCACAGAAAGGGATCCCGCTCGGAGTGAGCTCAGAGGCCAAACTCTGTCACGGAGTGCGGGGACGCCCTTCCTCTTTCCGGCCCGCGCCCCCCGCGCCACAGGCGAGGGCCGCCCCCGCTCCGCGCACACTTCGGCCGGCTGCAGCGGCGGAGCGGTGGCCCCGGGGGACCCTCCTCTGAATGCACAGAGCGCTGGAACAAGCCCCTTTTGTCTGCCGAGCACACGCGGTGGCGGCGTGTCTGTGGGAGCGCGGGGGCCGACACCCTGCGTCCCGCAAGCCCACCCTCTTCCCAAAAGTGGTGAGGAACATTCCTGGACCCTCCCATCCCCTCCTCTGGCAACCGGCGGACCCACGGGGACCCACCACCCCAAAGGCCAGCAGCGAGTGGGGACGCGGGCAGTTACTCCCTCAGCGCCCGGCTCCCCACCCGCCGGCGGTGCCACCTCAGGGCGCAGAGCTGGGACCGGAGCCACTTTTCCAGCTCCCCCAGCCAGACCGCGCTGCCCGCGTCGCGCCGCGGGCGTGGAAGTGCCCCGGGGCGCAGTCAGTCCGGCTCAAGGAAGGGAGCAGCCCCGGGGCCGCCAGCCGGCCCGCCGCACTCCTGCTGAGCAGGACGGTGACACCGGGCGGGCAGGCGGCCAAATCGTCCGGCGACAGGGCCCCGTTCGGGCTCCGTGGAGGGGTGGCTATTGGAGTTCCCCTGGCTGCCGCCTGGGTCCTTGCGGGTCTCCCCGTGAGTCTCCCCGCACGGGGATGCGCTGGCGGGGGCCGCGGGAATCGGTGACCCTCTGTGAGGCGAGACGTCGGGGCCGCAGGGGTCACCCTCAGCATTCGCTCCCAGCTCCGGCCAGGCTCCGCTCGCCATCGCACGCTGGCGCCAACCCCATCCCGGGCACGGTCCTGCCCCTGCGTTCCATGGGTGCCGGGGCATGACGGGACGGACTCTGGTTCCCTCACCATGGCCCTAAACGTCCCCGCAGAGTCCGGTGCCTGGGGCGCCCATGGGCGCGGCACCGACGGGGTGCACAGGGGACTGACCTCCCCCGGCTACGGCCCGCAGGACGGGACCGGGAAAGACGTGAGGGGGAATGTGGGGGCCGCCCCCGACGCCAGCCCAACGGATGTGCCAGAGGAATTTCTTCCTGCCGCCGGGCCCGGGCTGTCCCTCCGCCCCTCTCGCTCTCACTCTTCCCCGCGGCTCTAAGTGGAGGGCCGCGGAGATAGTAGGTGCGAGTGGCCGCCCCCGTCCCGCCGCGCCAGGACACGAGACCCCGCAGCCGGAGCTCCCCGCACCCCCGACGCCGCCGCGCCCCGGGTGTCCTCACATCTCCCGCGCCCCGCCACGGGCGGGAGGCCCCTCGTAGGAGGATGTCGCGGAGCCCACGCGGGACTGTGCCGGTGATTCCTACCTTGGAGACGATGAGGGGCTCGCCGTGCTCTAGCCCGCCGCGCAGCGTGAAGCCCCAGGGCGCGCCCCCCTGCAGCTGCACATGCACGTACTGCGGGGCGCCAGGCCGGCCCTCGGCCCGCTCCATGGCGGCTACAGCTACAGCCCCATCCCGGCCCGGCCCCGAGCTGTGGAGGAAATGACACCCCCGCCCGCCCGGGCTGAGCGGCGCGGGGCCAGTGCGGGGCGGAGCCGCCCCGCACCGGGACTGCTCCGCCGCCAATGAGGCGCGGGGGGACGGCGGCGACCAGTTCGGCACGGCACAGCACGGCAGGGTTCAGCACAGCTCATGGCATGGCTCTGCACGCAATGGCACAGCACGGCACCTTTCTACTTTCAGTACCTTGGCATGCCATCCTTTAGCCCAGGAACCTGAAGTGATCTGTTTGGCTCACCTTGGTACAGCCCAGCCGGTGTATTTCAATTCAGTCCAGCTCAGCCCAGCATGGCATGATATGAAAGGCTGGCAGACCTCAGTGCAGCACAACACAGCACAGATCAGCTCAGCATGGGATGGCAGGGGGTCCAGCATGGCTCAGCCTGGCATCCTTCAGTGCAGTTCAGCTGTGTTGGCACATTCTGGCTTGTCTCAGCTCAGCTCAACATGACACAGGGCTGGCAAAGTTAAGTTTGGTACAGCACAGAACAACCAGGGGCCTCATCTGGCTTAGCTCCACTTGGCCTGGCCTGGTTTTGTTCAGTGCAGTTCAGCTTGGTTGACTTGGACAAGCAGGGCTGGCACAGTTCAGCTCAGCTGAGTCTGGCCTAGCTTGACTTAGCTTGACTATGCACAGGTTCAGTTCAAAATGACCCAGTTTGGTTCAGCACAATATAGTGCCACCAGGAACCCACACCAATAGGGCCTGCTCGGCAGAGTTTAGCCTGGCACAGTGGCAGTTTGATATAACTTCACATGGGTGTGAGGGAGTGGCAGTAGGGTGATGCAGCCCTCTCACAGCTCCCCACCACACAGTCACACTGGCGCCCCAAACTCCACTGCCTGCAGGCCAGCACATGCTGCTGGCTCCTGTCTGACCTACCCATGCCAATCCCCACCCTGTCCATATCCTGCCGGGCACCTTAAGGGCGTGCCTGACAGTTTGGCCGTTCTTCACCTTTGTCTTTTCCCTGCCAGGCCCAGGAGAGGCAGCTGTGCAGCTTGCGGGAAATTAAGGCAGGAGGAAGAGCCGGCGGATGGCAGCCGGGACCGTGGGAGTGGATCTGCACGGATTCCCAGGGGAACCCGAGAGTCCTGCTCCTCCCCTTCCCGCCTGGGGCCACGACTCTTACTCATCTCCTTCCCAGACAACACAGCCGGCCTGGAAATGGAAAGCTCTGCGCTGCAAGCAACACCTGAGGACCCTGGTTGCCTGCCATGGCCCGGGAGGGTTGGCTTGCAGTGCAGCCCAGCTGCAGCTAGCCCAGTACTCTGCAGCCAGAATGTCACAGGGCACAGGGTGGAGTGGTACCTGGGCTATTTGTAGTGCTGGAGCCCAGCCAGGAGAGATGCATGGTTCCCCCCCATACAGCCTTGACATGTCCATTGCTGACATGTCCACCACTCCGACCCAGATCTGCTGTTCTCCCCTATGGCCTTCCCACCTGCCTTGTAATGTCCCCCACTCATGACTGGCTGCTGCCATGCCTGGACTTTTCCCAACCTTCACTGGCTCGTCTGCCGCTTGTGCACTTTCCCAAATGAGTAACCAGGGCTGCCTGGCCAGGCGAGAGGGCTCTTGTGCCCTGGCTCATCACGCAGCCCCACAGCACATTTAGCACCACAAACACCCCTACACAGCCCTCCCAGCTCTTAGCACTGTGCCCAGCTGGCACCAGGAAGGGTGGGCAGCGGATACCAGTACAACTCCCCCAGCTCTCCCCATGTCCCTATGCCTGCACCAGTGATTCCCAGCCAGTGTGCTCACCCCCTGGCCACTTCCGTCCCAGCAGGAGAGCAACAGTGTACTGTGGGTCTGGGCACAACACCAGGAGCTCTAGGGGTGACACTAGCTGCAGCTGCCCACACCACACTCTATAGTGTGCCCAGAGGACCTTTCCCAGGCAAGCACCATGGAATCACTGTCCCCAGTACGGAAACTGGCTCAAATGGCCCATGCCAGCGAGAAGGTGGGCATCATGCTCACCTCTCAGCTTTGAGCAGGTGCTGGCAGAAAGACCTGGAAACTGGTCAAGGTAGGTAAAGCTGTGGGCATGCTAATGGTGATGGCAGGATGATGCCTACAGTGGGGTACTGTTGGCTTACCCAGACATACTTAGCACTGCTGGACTCAGGGTCACTCTGTTCACCCATGTGTCTTAGTGCCAGCTGGATAGACTGAGGCACTGGGCAGCCTGGCCCTCCTGCAGTGCTGTTGGGGAGCAGAACCTCAGGCTCTGTGCCTGCTTGGGGCAGTGCAGATCAGCTTGCAGCAATGGGCACAAAGGTGCTGAGCCACTGAGTGGAGGGAGATGGAGGGACTCTCATCGCATGAAAGCACCCTCTCAGGCTCTGTCTGGCCCCATTCCCCTGGGAACCAGGGAGCTCCTGTCTCTTTAAAACCTGATTGAGTCCATGCCTTTAAAATGGGCCTGGTCAGGGACCTCCTACCCAGTAGGAGGAGGCTGAGTCAAGAGCAGGTGGGCTGAGTGAGCTGGTTCTTCCACCCCACTTCACCCTACTCCCCTACCCCAGCACCTTTACAGCTCCCATAGCCAGGCTGTGTCAGGCTAGCTTTGCTCCTGGTCTGGGTTTTAGTCTGTACCCCTTTTTGCACACATAATCCCTCCACCTTTCCGTTCCTGTGCCAAGCTGAAGCAGCTGGTGTGGTTGTCCTGTTTTGATAGGAGCTGGAAGCACCCTGGGATCCTTTTGCTGGTGCCCACAGTCAGCTCTGCCTTTCAAGTGGGGAGAAGCATGACTGCAGGTTCTCCCTAATTTTTCTGCTGGCCAGCCCCACCTTGTCCCTCTTACCTGCTCCCTCCCCACACGTACCTATCATGGCTATGCCCTACCCTTTCACCAGCCTCCTTCTCCTCCTTGTTGTGCCCTTTTCCCAGGCCGCAAACCAGTCCCCACTGCCCCTTGCCTCCCTGCCTGCTGTCCCCACCCTGCCCCTCCTGCAGGCCCTGCAAACGCGGGCTCCAGGCAGCCCAGGCTGGCAAGTGGGGCCAGCCAGTGGGCAGCCCCTGCGCTACATGCTGAATCTGTACCGGCGTGCTGCTGACCGCGAAGGCCGACCCCGCCGCAGCCACAGCCTAGGCACCAACACCATCCGCCTGGTTCAGGCCAGCTCCCATGGGGGTCAGCCTTGGGCAGGTAAGGAACCGGAGAGCACTAAGGATGGTATGGGTGCTTAGCAGAGCTAGCAGGGGGCGCTTGAGCTCTGAAGGTGAGGTCTCTTGCCTGCTTCTTTCCCCTTCTCTACAGTGTCCTGGCCAGCCAGCAGTTGCTCTTGGCCGTGGGGCTCCCCTCGACAGGAGTCTAAGGCTCTGCCCCAGGGATGAGATGGGCAAATGCACAGCTGGCCCTTGTGTGCCCTTCTCTCCTTCCCACTCTGCCTGATGCTCTGCCAGGCTAGGGGTGTTGGTGCAGAGGTTGGGAAATGTTACAGACTCTTTGCCCTTCATGCCACCAGCAAGCCTTGGCTCATGGCTTCTGTTTGCTGCAGCTTCTGCCTTGTGCTTGGGCAGATGGCTGTCACAGGCTCCACTGTGCTGTGTGGGGCTGTGGCAGCACCATGAAAGAAAGGGGTGCTGCACAGTGCCCCCTGCACTGTGCTAAGGGGGTACTGGTCACTGCTTTCCTGCAGGTCGCTGGTACTTGCAGGCCCTCACCTACCACATGGAGGACCAGCCAGAGGCTGAGCACCTCCTCAGAGCTACTGTGGTCTACCTGCCCAGTCTGTCACTGGCCCACGGTCGCCTCCTCTGCGCTCTGGAGCTGCTGGTGGCTGACGAGGCATCCAGGGTGCTGCTCAGCCCTACTGCCCGTCCCCGCCATGGCTGGGCTGAAGTTGACGTCACCCCTTACCTGGTGCTGGGGAACAGCAGCGTGGGAAGCCTGGCACTGCAGCATGTTTGTGTGCGTGCTGGCCGAGCAGGAGGCCACGATGCCCTGGTGGCTCCTGGCCACCCTTTCCTCCTTCTCTACCTTAACGATACACAGGCAGGGTTGGCACCTCCAGCAGCAGAGCCCCACCGACACCGACGTGATACAGGGACATTGGCTCATGACCTGCCCAACTACCTGCGAGAGCAGGGAGGGGAGAAGAGTGACTGTTCCCTCCGCCCCTTCCCTGTCAGTTTTGCACAGCTGGGCTGGGACCACTGGATCATCGCTCCTCACCGCTACAACCCACGCTATTGCAAGGGCACCTGTCCCCACCTGCTCCGCTATGACTACCACGCACCCAACCACGCTGTGGTGCAGAGTTTTGTTCATCAGCTTGTAGATGCCAATGTGCCCCGGCCTTCCTGTGTGCCCTATCGCTACAGCCCCATCAGTGTCCTCATGATTGAGCGCAATGGAGGCATACTGTACAAGGAGTATGAGAATATGATTGCAGAGTCTTGCACTTGCCGGTAATTTCCACTGCCCCAGCACATCACCCCCTAGGCTCTGCCTCTTCCTGGAGATCTGGACTTTAAGGTTTATCTTGCTCTGCCTGGGGCTCACTTGGCTCATCTCCCCTCCCCATGCAGTGCTGCTCAGTAGGGAGGTTTTACAATGATAGTTTTATGTAAATTGTGGGTTTTTAAAGGCAGGAACTTGTGCTGGTGTGGTTGCCCCATGGCATCTGTCCTTCCTGCAGCCCCCATGGCTGCTGCCTGGTTTTGGTGGGCAGGGGGGCTTAGCCTGATGTTCTCAGAGATGAGCTGTGTCCCTTAACTGGAGTACGAAGCTCTTAGGAGATGGCTGGGAGTCTCCTGGTGAAGCAAGGGCAGGGAGGGCAAGAAGTCCAGATGTCTGTGTTTTGCATTTGACGCATTGGTGGTGTCAGGATCTGATGTGACCCTGCCTGTGGCATTCCTTCCCAACTCACGTGCACCCCATCCCTATCTAGTCTCAGCTACAGAGGCATCTCACCAGGCTGAGAATTTGGGCTGGAGGGAGGAAGCCTTTCTCCTCCCCTGCAGTTCTGCTCTGGAAGGGCTATGAAAAAACTGGAGGGACCTGAGCTGCCATCTCTGCTTCCAGTGCTAGAGGCCAAGGCAGCTGCCTGTGCTGAACTCTGCGTGCTGTTTCCTCTGACACACTTGTTCTTCAACTCCTTGGCTTGCCCTCTAGCAGGGCTCAGGTCTTGTTCCCAGAGGTCAGACTCCCATTGCAGATGTCTCTCTACCTTCTTGCACTCTTGCTGTCACACAGGCCTTGGGCTCTGCTGGGCTCCTGGCATGTCCCTGTTCCCAGAAGGGTCAGTCCTGCTCTCAGCACCCCTGCTGCCTGACTTTCCTCTATTTATTTCTTGACTGTGAATAAATAGATTGATTTTGCTAAAGACCATCTTGGCCTATTCTTGCACTGTCCCCAGGGTGCAGCAGGTGCCTCCTGGCACAGGCTGCCATAGGCTGCATGCCTATGCAACTTCCCTTGTGCTTTCACTGGAGGGGGTGGGTGTGGGGGTAAATCCCAGCTGATTCAAGCAGGGCCTATGTGAAGTGCCTCCCTTGGAGCACTGACCTGCCCTAGTGCAGAGGAGACCGGATGTGGCTGCAGGCAGCTGCCTCCATGGGTCTGGGAACAAGAGATGCCTCACATCCCTCTGTATGGGGTAAGTCCTAGGGGATCATGGAGGGGCAATGAGCCAGGTCTCCTGGGGCTGTCTGTCACCATGGCCAAGGCATATCTCTGCCAGGGCTATTGTGGGTAGGTGTCTGCAAACAAACCTGCCTGTTGCTGGATATAGTGCCCTGTCTGCAGTGCTGGAGCAAAATTTCCATTCTTTGAGCAGCAAGGCATAGGTGGCAGTCATCATCCTTGGCACCAGAGCTTGGGGGCACTGTCACCTGGGTGCTGTTTCTCCACAGCTCATGCTGTTGCCAGGGTCTCCTCTTGCTTGGGGTCCAGCCCCATCTGTTATTGACGGCCCAAGCTCCATGGGGATATTTCAGCACTTTTATTTTTCCCAGAAGTGTTTGCTGTTGGATGGGGTGCTGTCAACTCCAATCCCTCCCTCTCCTGCCAGTCTGAAAGTTTTTTTTCCCATCCTGGAAGAGTGAGAAACCACAGAGCCCCAGGCTCTCTCCTGCCCTTTGTCACCAGTTAGCCATATCTTGGTCATGAGTGGGGAATGTCTTCTGCTTTTTTGGAAGCTCACAGATCTGAGCCCTATCAATCATCAAGCATGTGGTGTTGACTCATTCAAAAGAGTGAGGATAAAAGACATGGAGAGTGGCATGCTCCCAGCCCTGGGCACCTCTGGATGCCAGTGGCCCCCCCCACCCTAACCTGCTGCCAGCACCCCTTGGACCAGCTGGGCACCTGGAGATGGGTGAGCACTGGAGTTTGTCACCCCAGCCCTGTGTCCTCGTATGCACTATGCCAATGGGCTCTTGTCTCTTTTGGGATGGGCCCCTTCCTTGAGCATCCATGGGTGCCCAGGGGCTGCTCCAGCAGCAGGATCTCCTCTGTATTCGTGGTGGGACAGGTGCTACCACAGAGATGGAGGAGCAATGATTCAGATAAAGATTCACTGTCCTCAGATGACCCCAGCACTGTGCCTGCATCATTGCTGGGACTGCCAGGCGCAAGGTGCAGTGACCCCAGCCTGCTGCCTGGGTGCACCTTGCAGGAAGAATCTTCCTGCAGATCCCGCAGCTATGTGAGCCCCTTGGACACAGCCTGGCATCCCATTGGGGAGCACCAGGAGTCTTGGCTTTGGGGACATGCACCCAACCCACCCTGAGGTAGGGATCTTGCCTGTGGACCTGCTGCTGGCACAGGGGGCTGCACTGACCCCTTTCTCTCCCCCAGGCCAGCTAGTGCATCCCTGTCCTCTTCTGCCTTGTTCCCCGCTCCTTCCCCTGCCCCAAACCCCACACTGAGGCTTTGCTTTGTTTCCACAGGGTGCCCATTCACTATCCCTCCTGAGTGGGCATGACCACATAACATTCCACATCCTCTAGGCTGGCACTGGGCAGAGAGGGGATGTGTCCCATGTGCCCTTGCAGTGCTGGGGCAAATCTGGGCTGGGCATAGTACAGGGGCACCAGGATGGAGATCACCCAGCTGTGGAGAGCAGCTCCTCCCCAGGCACCCTGCCTGTAGCTGGATGCAAACGGTGATGGCCAGGATACAGATGCTTTATAGGTGCCCTGCAGAGGCGCTGGCAGCCCCCAGCCGGGATGGGGGATAACAAGGGGCTGTTTCTCTGCCCGGAGCCACTCAAATATTTATGCAGGACCATTATCTGGGAAGAGCAGTGCCTAGTGGAGGCACCTGACAGATGGAGTTTGCAACACAATGGAAGCCTCAGCACTCAGAATGGCTGACAGGGCCAGTGCAGTCCTCACTATCATATCCTCAGGCATCCCCATCAGCCTGACACTACTCCTCTCCCTCCTCTTGCTTCTCTACAGCTCCCTCCAGGTGGGTCTGGGCATGAGGAGCAGGTGCTAGGAGACTCAGGATGTCCCTCCCTTCCCCATCTGCCCCTCTAAGTGTTCCAGGAGCCCCAGGGGGTGGGGGGCACGTGGCCCCCCAGATGCCCCATGCAACACCCTTCTAGAGGATGCCCACTGCTGGCACAACATTGAGTGTGTCATCAGGGCCTGCAGGGACTGGGGACTCCTGCTCACCCCGTATGCTTAGCCTTGCTGGCACCCCTGAGACTCTTTGTGTCTCTCATCCCTACAAGCCCTGTGACCTGCCCCCTGATGTCCCCAGCCCTGGGGCCTCACAAGTACCCCAACCCTACCAACTTTAGGAGTTCTTGACCCTGGGACCCCCACCCCTACACCATTCCCCACTGCCCACAGTCCAGGGACCTCCTGTGCCACCACCATTGTGATGTCCTCCAGTTCCAGTGACTCCAGCCTAGGCATCCCCCCAGCAGAGCCCAGCTTTGGCGCCCTATCCAGGTGCCTCCAGCTCAGGGATGCTCCCCCTCTGGACACCTAGCACAGCGCACCCTGGCTGCTCTGCCCCACAGGGCTGGGTGTGGGCCCCACCACAGTATCAGCGCTGACAGCCACTAGGATCCGCAGGAATGTCCACCACGCACTGGGACCCCCAGAGACCAAGGGACAGCATGCACTCACTGCTGAGACAGGACTCTCCAGCAGCCATATGTCCTGTGGGCTGGGCCAGGGAGAGACTGTGCTGCTGAGCTCCCTGGGGCAATGCTGTGGCTGGGCTGCTCCAGATGCTCTGCACAGAAAATAAACCTAATGCACCCTGCCCACATTCAGCACCTTCTTGCCCCTGCTCAGCTATGCAAAGGCAGGTTACATGGGTGACAGGGTCATGTGTGCCTCAGGGTGGCACATGGCACCTGTGGGCTCCGGTCTCTCGCCCAACAGCTGCAGAGTCTGACACAGCACTCCCTTGGCCCTCACCTGCCCAAAGAGATCCCCAGGATGAGGCGTGCTGTGGTCTCCAGGAGCCCACTGTGCCCAAACGCTGCTGATGCACATCATGATGCACACGTCTGCCCTCACGCAAGTGTATGCAGTGTATGGCTCTGTGTGTGTGTGCATGTGTATGATTGTGTATGTGCATGGGAAGTGTGTTCGTGTGCTTATGTGTGTGTGCTTATAGGTGAGTGTACCTGTGGGTATCCACAGGTTTGTCTACCTGTGAATGTACATAGGTGCACGTGTGTGTGTGTATTTTCGTGTACTATGGACACATGGAAATGCAAAGCATAGCTGTGTACACATGTGTGTGTGTGGAGGTATGTGTGCACACTGCATGTGTTCCAGTGTGGGTAGGTGTGTGCACACCTGTACGTGTGCATGTGTGTGCATGCCTGTGCCTCTACGTGCACATGAACACCTATAGACGTGTCCATGCTTCTGTCCACATGCGTGTCTGTGTGTCTGTCCATGCACCTAGCATACGTGTGCATGTCCATACAGACCCACACCATCTGTGTGTCCGTCTGTGTGTCTGTATAGTCTCACACCAGTACGCAAACCCATTCGTGCGTCCCTGCGCCACACCACACACCAGTCCATGTGTCCGTTCCACACCGGCACAGGTGTCCGCGCGTCCGTCCGTGTGTGTATCGAAGTGTTCAGTGCCAGGCTTCCATGTATCCATCCGTGTGTCTGTCCTTGTAGCCGCGTATCCATACTCAGCGTTGCTCGGCCTTCGTCCGGCAGGGGGCGCCAAACGCCAGCGCCCGCCTGCCCTCGGGTCCTCCATTGTGGCAGGTCCTGCCCACTCGGTAGTGAGCGCCCTGTGGGCCGAGGCCGCCGCCGGCGACGAGCGCGGGGCAACGCGTGTGGGCTGGCCGCTCAGGGGCTGCAGTGGTGCTCGGGTAGCGCCGTCGGCCGCAGCGAGCAGGCGGGGAGGGGCCAGCCCGAGCAGAGTGGGGCGGGGAGGGGCGGAGAAGAGAGGGGCGGGCCGAGGAGGGGGCTTTGAGAGGACCCGCGCCATCCTGCTAGTGCCGGTTCCGGTCCTGTTGCTGCCGTCATGAGGAGTCGAAGTAACTCGGGTGTGCGTCTGGACGGCTACGGGCGCCTGGTGCAGCAGACCATCCTCCGCCACCAGGTGCGGATCCTGCCCGGGAATGGGGAGCAGACCCGGGGCCCCGGCGCGCCCCGCCGGCCGCTGGGCCAGGGAGTTCCATGTGAACGGTGCGTCCCCTCCGCAGGACGCGGTGACGGGGCTGCTCCCCGCCAGCGGCGACCACCAGGATGCCTGGGTCCGGGACAATGTGTACAGCATCCTGGCAGTGTGGGGTCTTGGCCTGGCGTACCGCAAGAATGCCGACCGCGATGAGGACAAGGCCAAGGCCTACGAGCTGGAGCAGGTAGGAGGGAACAGGAGCCGGGGGTGGGGCTTGTGACCAGCCCGGTCTGATCAGCCTTTGTCACATCTGGGTCAGGGGCCCAAAGGCAGTGCAGTGCGGGCGAGGACACGGCTATCCCCTGACGCGGGAGGCAGTAGGAATGGATGTCAGAGCCTGCTCTTCCCAGACCACACTGGAGCCCAACCAGAGAGTCTAGACCTCTGGCTCTGGGGTAGTCTGAGGCTACAGCCCTTTTCTCAAGGGCTCGGGAGCAATGTCCTGCAGCCATGCCCTCTGTCCTGCTGCATAGTATGACAACCTGGCCTTGCTGGCAGACTAAGAAATCTTCCCTCTACTGTCACTCAGGGGCTGTGAAAATGTGAGCAGGGGCTCTGATTACAGACACTGAGCCCCACAAAGGTCAGCGGCCAGCTGATCCTGAGTCAGGGCTTCTCCTGGAGATTAACAAACCTGTTTTCCTTGTTCCTGCAGAGTGTGGTGAAGCTGATGCAGGGGCTGCTCCAGTGCATGATGAGACAGGTAGGGCTGGGGAGTACCTCTGAGTGTCACATGGTCTCCTTAAAGCCCAGCTGTGGCACAGAGGCTATTGCCCTAGCTGTACCAGCCCTCCCCAGCCTTCCTTGATAAGCAGAGGGAAGGCCCTCTTCCCACAAGTCTTGAAATAAGTTCTGAGTGAGCATCTGTCAATGGGTGTGATTGAAGTTCCAGAGCTGTGGGCTGGCAGCCATGGAGCCTTTCACAGCTGCGCCCTGTCATGTGGCCTGGCAGGTGATAGGATTCTATAGCTCTTCCTCCCTGAGGGCATTTGGGGTAACCTTTTTCTCTCTGCATGGTGCAGCTGTGGCAGTGGCCCCTCCACTGCTGCAGTCCTGTGTCGCAGCAGCGTGTGAGCCTGCACTCACTGCGCTGGTGCACAGTGGGGCTCAGTGCAGGAGTTGTGGAATTTCTGCCCTGCCAGGCACAACTCCATGTTCTCCACTCATGGCGTGGGGCAGCCCTTGGCTCGGGAGCTGTTACATCTCTCTGGAGACAGGGTTTGATGAATGCCTGCATCTCTTTGCCCTTTTCAAGGTGGACAAGGTAGAGGCCTTCAAGTACAGTCAGAGCACCAGGGACTGCCTGCATGCTAAGTATAACACCCGCACCTGTGCCACTGTGGTAGGAGACCACGAATGGGGTCACTTACAGATGGATGCTACCTCCCTCTACCTCCTCATGCTTGCACAAATGACAGCCTCAGGTAATGCTGGGGGCTCCCATTGCAGCTTTGAGCGTACTGGTCTTCAGGTTCACCAGAGTCTCGATTTGGGTGCAGCTTCCTGGGTGCCAAGCTGTTGCAATGGCTTCCATGACCCCCACTGTTTCCTTATGCTCACAGTACCTGAGGTGGGTTTGGGCCCCTTGATGTCAGTCTCTTCAAAAGCCCCTGTTTGTCTGAAGCCCCAGTGCTGCTGTAAGGGATGGGAGTGGAGACAGAGTCAGCTAGGACATAGCTCCTGTTGGGCAGGCATGCAGTGGGGAGGAATTGTCCCTGGGTTACCGCAGCCCCATCCTGGGTATGCTTGTGGGCTTGGAGCGGCTAATGTGAATTTTTCACTCTGCTTTAGGCCTCCACATAATTCACAGCTTGGATGAAGTCAACTTTATCCAGAACCTTGTGTTCTACATTGAAGCTGCCTACAAAACTGCGGTGGGTAGCATGTGCTGGGGAAGGGAGGTGTGCTCCAGTGGTGGAGATACTGGACTGGTGTCTAGGAACAGCTGTGGGTTCCTTCTGAGCCACACTATCACCTTCTGGAAGAACCATGGGTGGGTGGGATTCATAGGCTTTCTGGATGTGTTCTGAAGCAGTGCCTGGTTCACAGGACTTTGGCATATGGGAGCGTGGGGACAAGACAAACCAGGGCATCACCGAGTTGAATGCCAGTTCAGTCGGCATGGCCAAGGTGAGCTGGGAAGTAATGCTGGCTGGTGGGATGAGGAGCACCAGTGGCCCTGAGCTGCTTTTTGACAGGGCAGGCTGGGCATGTTGAACTGCTGAGGCTCAATGCAGTGATAGATTCCTGGGGAGCAAGACTCTTCTTGTGCACTGGGATAAAACTGTGCCCTTCTAGCCTGGATTTTGCCTGAACTAGGAGTGAAAAGTTAATCGGGGATGTGTGGCAGAAATGTCCCAGGCCCTTTTGATGTCTGGAGATGTGGTCCCATTTTGACCAGAGATGTTCTGCAGCCACAGCAGTGTTCAAAATCTTTTAAATTTGGGCAGTGCTTTACGCACAGGGACTAGACTCATCTGCTCTTACAGATGAGCAGCATGGTGAAGGACATGTCTCTTTGGGTCTCACCCTGCTTGTAGGCTGCCCTGGAGGCTCTGGATGAGCTGGATCTCTTTGGAGCCAAGGGAGGCCCACAGTCGGTGATATGGGTGCTGTCAGATGAGGTGCAGCACTGCCAGGTGAGACCTGCTCAAGTGTTATACTGTTGCAAGAGGAACTGTGATCTGCTGGGTTTGCAGTGTGAATGATGCCTGGCCTGACAGACTAACCGCCTTTCCTTCCCCTTTGCCCAGTCGATCCTCCACTCAATGCTGCCCAGGGCCTCCACATCCAAGGAGGTGGATGCCAGTGTGCTCTCTGTCATCTCCTACCCAGCATTTGCTGTGGAGGACAGCGAGCTGGTGGAAATCACCAAGCAGGAGATTATCACCAAGCTGCAGGTGAGCATCTCTGCCCTTGTCTCACTGTTCCCAGGAGACAGCTGCAGTCCAGACTGCTGTAGCCCTTTTTTTCCCAAAAACATGTTCTGTGGGGGATTGCTGGGGCGTGTCCTCTCCCAGTCTCCGTGACCTGTGGCAGGGGTGTGCAAAGAAGCAGCACTGTGTGCTGTGGCTCTGGGCTGTGATTGTGGTACCTGAGTGCTGGGTGAGTGAGGGGGGGGGGGGGTTTGGCTAAAGGAAACACCGTGCCCCAGCTTCTGCATTGAAGGTACAAGATCTCTCACACTCTGCCTCCTGCTCAGCAAATCTTTCCCTCCCTCCCAGGGGCGCTATGGCTGCTGCCGCTTCCTCCGGGATGGATACAGGACTCCCAAAGAGGTGAGTGTCCTCAGCCCTGCTGCCTGGCAGAACTTGACTGCCAACCAGCAGCCCACCTTAATGAAGCACAAAGGCTGTGTTGGGGAGCACTGGGAAGACAACAACCCTGAGTAGCCCCAGGCAGTGTCATGCGTCTGGCCAAGACTCCCCAAGATGTGAGAGCTCATTGGAGAGGTGGTACGTCCCACTCACACCCATAGCAGATGGCCAGAGGCTGGCTCTGCCCGTGTCCTGGGACATGGCGGTGTGTCTTTCTTAGGCTGGGAGAAGGTGGGACCAGTGCCTAGCATGGGAGCCCTGCTGAGGTGGGCTCTCCCAGGGCTGCACCAGCCCTGAGCAGTGGCTGGAGGCCTGGGGAGATGACTGCAGAGCCTCGTCTATGGTAGCTCTGGAGATCACAAAGCTGCTTCTGTCTCTCCTAGACCAGCAGTCAGCTTGGGTACTGCCAGAATGGCCCTGTGAGCAAGTGGAGAGTTTACTGCTTTGGGGAGAGAAAACAGGAAAATTTTATGAGCAGCAGTCTCATTTGTTAACCACTGAACTAGGAAATGATACTCAGAGACTCTTAAGTCATCACTAGCTGCTGGGTCTGTAACCTTTGGTCATGAGTACTTCTGAATGCTTCTCCTTTGCTGTAGACCTGCCCATAATAGGCAGCATGTGTGGCTGCCCCTCCTCGAGAGCCAGAGAGAACCAGCAACATCTCCAATCCAATGTTCCCAGTGCTTGTGAGCTTTGGCAGCATGCAGAGTTCTGGATTACTTACTTCGGGGGAGCTGTGAGGCATGGAAAGGGCAGCAGTGCCTGCAGAGGCATAGAGGCATGCAGCTAGCTGGAATCAGATGGGATTTTGGAAGCTTATGGTTGGAGTGCAGGTAGAAAACATTGCTCCTTCTATCCTCTCTGCCTGACCAGTCTGCTAAGGCCAACACTCTCTCTTCTCTGCAGCAGACTGAGCAGTTAGCAGGGAGGGTCAAAGAAAGGGCACTACACCACACAGAGTTGTGGTGGGAGGAGTTTGTGCAGGCAGCTCTTCATCCTGACAAATTCCCTTGTGTTGTGCTCACGGTGGCACCACATGGCAGGAGGTTTGTGGAGGAACCTCTCTGGCCCTGTGTGACCAGCCCAAGGCCTCTCACCTGGCTGGGGCAGCCTGATGATGCTGGAGGAGACAGATGCTGAGAGGCTCAGGCAGAGCAGGCAAGGCAAAAGGAGACCCAGCATGGCACAGGGGATGTCATGCTGTTGCTGTACAGCAGCATAACATCTGGTGTGTTCTGGGGGCTCTGGGGTGCTTACGTGGGGACCAAGTAGAATTTAGGAAGGGTAAGTCTCTCCATTATCAGTGCAGGGGGCTCAAGAGGGGGTAGTTCAATGGAGAAAACAGAGACTGGAGGTGAAACTGCTTTTCAGCTCTGTCTTGGCCATCTGCAGAGGAGGGCTGGGAAGACATTTGAGGCTGGGGTCCCAGGAGGAAGAGAAGCCCTGTCAGTTTGAGGGGATCCTGTTACATAGCACCTGGCTTGATGTCACTTACAGGACCCCAAACGCCTCTACTACGAACCTGCTGAGCTGAAGCTGTTTGAGAACATTGAGTGTGAGTGGCCTCTCTTCTGGGCATACTTGATGATTGATGGGATTTTCAGTGGAAACATGGAGCAGGTAAGAGAGGCGAGACCTGCTGGGCTGGTGAAAAAAAGTCCCTGGCAGGAGAAGTGTGCAGAGGAAGGATGCAGGGTGCCAGCAGCAGATTTCCTCTCCTCCCTTCTCAGGTGCAGGAGTACCGGGAAGCCCTTGAGGGGGTTCTTATCAAGGGGAAGAATGGGGTACGCCTGCTGCCAGAGCTGTACAGTGTCCCTCCAGACAAGGTGAGTGATCCTGAGCTATTGTGGGAAGCAGGAGTGTCTTACAGAATCACAGGATATTCTGAGTTGGAAAGGATCCAACTCAGAATTTCCTGATCATGGAAAGGATCATGAAAGTCCCATCTGCTGAAACTCCTGGTCTCATTACCAGATAATTGTTTTAAGTGCTTATTAAGCCAGATTGTTAGTGAAGGGGCACATGTAGTGGATGGAAACCTCATGTATAAGAAGGATGGCTTGGAGCTGTTATGAAACTATGTTGGATAAAAGTTGGGTTTTTTCTCCCAAAGCATTTCTTGCTCCCACTCACAAGAGTTGTTTGCTGACAGTCTGCTTGCTCAGAGACTGAGTGCTCTGGGAGCTCAGGACAAGCAGACCTGGGCTGAGTAGGTGGTGCTGAACTCCAGTTCAGTGGTGAGGGAATTTGTGTGGCTCTGGGCTAAGAGTAGTGGCCTCCTGATGCCCAGGTCATCCAGGAGATATGTGCTCCTCACCAGTATCAGAAAGCATCTCTGGGTGCTCCTGGGGCATGTCCGTCCTTCTAGTGGGATTGCCTAAGCTGAGAAACCAAACGTGGTCTGAACAGCTGCTCTGTTGTTTGACATGGATGCCTGGGGCAGTCATAAGAAGAGAGGAGGAATGTAACCAGGCTCTTTTGGACCCTCTGTGACAAATGCTGTTGTCGGACCTTGTTTTAAGCCTTCAACTGCTGGACTTCAGGCTGCAGTGACAATGCTTCCTTCAGCATCTTGTGTCTATAGATCCCTTCTTGACCTCCTGGCTTGTCTTCCAGGTGGATGAAGAATACAGGAATCCACACACTGTGGACAGGATACCCATGGGCAAGCTGCCACACATGTGGGGACAGTCCCTCTACATACTGGGCTGTCTGATGGCCGAGGTAGGGTCACCCTGGGTGCTGGGGAGGGCTGTGGGGCCAGGCTCTGAGCTGTGAAGGTGCAAATGCTGCCACCCACCTTGGGGAAGCTGTCACCTCCATCCCCTGGGACCTCTTAAAGGTGGGTTGTCCATAGGCATCACCGATTCCACCCTGCCCATAAAATGTTAATCTCTTTATACCTTTTTTTTACACAGGGATTTCTAGCTCCTGGTGAAATAGATCCCCTAAACCGCCGTTTCGCAACTGTCTCTAAACCTGATGTGGTGGTCCAAGGTGAGGGAAAGGAACCAGTCCCAAACCCCTGAGCCTGGCAGGTGGGGAGGACTCTGGCTGTGTGGAATTCACCCCTCTGGGACGAATTCATTCCCTCTGAGAATTCACCCCTATCTGCTTGATAGGTTGCTGCCAATACAGCCCAGTCTCAGCCCTGGCAAGGTGGGTGGAAGATAGGGTGCAAGTCCTTCCATTTCATCCTGTGTTGACCCACAAAACTATCATCTGCTGCAGTCTCCTCTGCAGAGAGGTTGAAAACTGTCTTCTTGCCACTTGGTGAGGAAGACTTGTGTGTATAGAGTGTTAGGAGGGGCAAGGCAGACTTCTGCAGTGTGAACTGGTTCCCAAGGGACCCCAGACAGCTTCTTCTCTGTGGTGTGGTGCCTTGTATGTGTCCCCAAAGGCATGGGGCAGTGCTGTCGCACCCTTGTGCCTCTGTCGCACTGAGACCATCTTCCATCCACAGTGTGTATCCTGGCTGAAACAGAGAGGATCAAGGCAATCCTGCAGAAGGAGGGCATTAACGTGGAGACTGTGGCGGACGTCTACCCCATCAGAGTGCAGCCTGCTCGCATCCTCAGCCACATCTATGCCCGGCTGGGTGAGCTGAGCTCCCTGCTCCTGCAGCAAAGGGGGTGCAGAAGGGTCTGTCACACGCCTGGCACTCCTGCTCATAGACACTCGTGTCCTGCTCTCTGCTTGGGTGATGAGGATTCTGCTGCCCATTTCTAGGCCTGATAAAGCCAGTGGTGCTGAAGGGGAACAAGGTGGCAGACAGTGCTGTTCAGATTCTCTATTCAGGAATAGAACTTTGGCTTGCAGTTGCACAGTCACCCCAGGAAGAGGCAGAGACTCTGATCCCTGTATGTTGAACCTCGTGTGGGCAGTAGTTGTCTTCTGTTCTGTACTCAGATCTGGATGGAGGAGGCTAGCCAGACACCAGGAATGGTCCTCTGGCTGTCCCTGGCAAAGAGAGCTCAGAGTTCAGGCAGTATGGCTGTTGCTGGTGGGTGGGCAGGGCTGAGTGTGAAGGGAGGATGTGCTCACCTCTGCATGCTTGCTTCTTGATGCTGCAAGCTCTCGAGCACGGGGTTTGTTTGTCAACAGCCAGAGATTTAGCCTGGGCCAAAGGAGACACCTGATCTGTGACTTAATTTGGCAGCTAATTTAGGCCACTAAAAGGCCAAATGTGACATGAGGAGCAGCCTGGCAGCTGCCAGAGTTGACAAGCAAGGAGTGATGCTGTTGCTGCACCATCCTGGGCTTTGGGAGTGATCCAGGAGCAATTGGAATGCTGATAGAGCTGTCAACTTAGGGGGGCCAGCCCTATGCAGAGGGGCACCCCTAGCCCTGCTCCAACTTCTGACATGCCCAAAGACCAGAAGGTGTGACACTGCAGAAGTCAGGACAGGCTGTGTATCGCTGTTTCAGCATGTCTCTACCCCTCTGGACAGGTCTGGGGACAGAGAATTACTGTCCCTTAGAACTGTACCAGTTTGACACAGGGTTCTGGGATATCCCAACTACAAACCAGCATTTCCCTGCTGGCCAGTAGCAAGATGCTAGCACTACTTGCTGCTGCAGCCCCTTTCATGAGGAGGCTTGTACTAAAAACTCCTCTTCCTGCCCTCCCAGGCCGCAACAAGCAGATGTGCCTTACTGGACGGCCCTACCGGCATATGGGTGTCCTTGGGACCTCCAAGCTCTACAAAATCAGGAAGAGCATCTTTACCTTTACCCCACAGGTGAGTGACGTTGCATAGGCTCATTCCTAGCTATTCTGTGATATGAAACTGGGCAGGAAGTTTCTTCAATGGCTGGGTACTCAAGTTGTTCTAAGGTGTGACCCAACAGCCTCTGAACAGCCTGGGAGTGTGGAATAGTCCAACTCTGTGGCATGAGGCAGCACAGTTGGTGGTCCTGTGTGTGTGGGTGTTGGGACAGTTTGAGCCTTCTAATGATCAGTATTGGATGAAAATCTCTGCTTATCCTGACAAGGACACCAGGAGGAGGCTGATGGCAGGCCAGGGACATGTGTCCAGGGGACAAGCAGTGTTGCAAGCCTAGCACTATGGGGACTGCATATTTGCTTGGAACAGGCACAACATGGACTCACCGTGTGGGGCTGGATGCTGCTGTTGCTGAGCTATGACATTAGTTATGTCCTCATAGTTGTTAGTGGCTAGTAGCTGCCCTTGGGGGTGGGAGGGTCCCTTGCTAGGCTATACTAGCACCTGCTAAGTAAGGTGGGATGAGCTGTCAGTGCAAAGGTGCGTGACTTCTGGGTGCACAGCAGGGCTAGCTAGACTGTGTGCCTGTGGGAAGACATGAGTGGCACCATAAGGACCTGGTGACTGCATATAGGGTCGATCATGTCTTGCACTGTCCTCACAGTTCATAGACCAGCAGCAGTTCTACCTGGCTCTTGACAACAAGATGATTGTGGAGATGCTGAGGACGGACCTCTCCTACCTGTGCAGCCGGTGGAGGATGACTGGGCGGCCAACCATTACTTTCCCCATCTCCCACACCATGCTCGGTATAGATACTCCAGCCTCGCAAGGCATTTGGCTACAGCAGCCCTGGCAAATAGCTCTGCAGGAGGAAGGGGGTGGGCATAAGTGTGACCATTTCACTAACAGGGACATGGTGAGGCTGGAGCAGCCAGTAGTGTCCTGTGAAGAGCTTACTGCTCAGAGGAGCCGTGCTGAGTGGGCAGCTGGCCTGGCAGCTAACAGGGTTGCCTGTCAGGCACTAGTGCCTGCAGCTCAAGGGCTGTTTGCTGGCACGGATGTATTCGGGCTCCAGGCAAATAGGCTCGTGGGAAGGCCTTTTGGGAGCAAGGCCAAAAAAGCAGTTTCTCTATAGAAGTGTTCTTGGTGCTCTTTCTGTGTCTTGCCTCTTCCCTAAGACTGAGCATCTGCTAAAGACTTTCCTAGTCAACAGAGAGAGGAAAACAGTAAACCAAAAGGAGCAAAGCCACAGAGTAGAACTGGCTTGCCTGCAGCAGCTCGTGGGTTCCCTATGAGCCTGGTGCAGGAAGGTGACTGTTCTGCTTTTTAAGGTCTTTCTGTCTCTCCTTGTGTACTTGTACTCAAGCATGCCTTTTGTTGTGGTGCCTCCTGCCCTCGACAGCAGCCCACTCCTCTGCTTCCTCATGTGAAAGGCAGAGACAGAGCAGGGGGCTGTTAGGTGTTGCTGTCTGGTACTGTCTGCTTCAGCCCAAGGTGAAATCTGAGGAGCCTGGAGTGCATCCTGGCATGGTTTTCTTTTAATCCAGCCTGGACTGTCCAGAATTTTCCTTTTTGTGGTGCTTTTGGCACCACAGCCTGACCACAAACCAAAGCTGGTGCTTTGGGTGTCTGAATGCCCACCTGGTCCTGGGTTATTTTCTGAGAGTGAGTTTGAGCATGAGAGCCTGACTGCCTGTGCATCTTCCACACAGACGAAACCAGCAGCAGTGTGCATCCCACGGTGTTGGCGATGCTGCAGAAGCTGCAGGATGGGTATTTCGGTGGTGCAAGGTGAGTGCAGCTTCCTGCAGTGCAGGAGGGAGAGGGCTGATGGCATCCAAGAGCCTAGTTATGAGGATACCTGCTGGGCAGAACGTAGCCTGTGGGGGAGCAAGCTGGGGAGGATGCACTGGGGTGTGCTAGGCTATCAGTGTGCCCTAGGGCTACAATCCCAACAGATGAGATGAAAGAGAGGACATGGCTCTTCATGTCATCAAACCCATGGCTGCAGGATTCCTCTGATAGCTTTTGAGCAGCCCTTCCATGCCGACCCATGGCTAAAAGAGTTGCAGGCAGCTAAAGCAGGCACCAGTGTGTGTATGCTCTTGGTAAACATGTCTCTCCCCATCAAAGGGCCTGCCCTGGAGCCAGGAGGTAAAGCCAAGGGTATCACCTCCCCTTTCCTCTCCATGTGACCTTCCTATCTCTTGCCCAGAATTCAGACTGGTAAATTGTCGGAGTTCCTGACAACATCATGCCGAACGCACCTCAGCTTTATGGACCCTGGGCCAGAGGGTAAGGTCTTTGCCAAGAGTTACAGGCTCAGCAGTGACAGCTTTGAGAAGCTAAACACCTAGGAGTGGCTGCATGGCTTGCAGGTAGCAGAGGATGATAAGGGAGAACGGGCCAGCCGCTGCTGTGGGGTGGCAAATGCCTGACTCACCCTTACAACCATAACACTCAACCTGCCTGCCAGTATACACCGCTGTGTTCTTCATGTGCTTGGGTTTTCACCATATTCCCATCTGGCTCTCTGTCGACTTTGTCTGGAATGAGTGGCTCTGACCTTCATAAGCTGCTCTGTGGAAAAGAGATAAAGGGTTGGCAGCCTGCTTTGGCTTGGGAGATGCGGCTGAAGGTCTTTGATGCATAAATGGCAGTGCAGAAGGTGATAGCACAGTAACAACCAAGGTGGTGGGGAAGAACTACCCTATCCATAATTAATCTGTTTTTTTCCCAAAGCCTTTGCCCCTCCCCTGGGCAGAGCTGCTCTGGTGAGTGCCAAATTAAAGCGTTACTGCTGTGTAGAGAGTATCTGAGAATGCCTTGACCCATCACAGGATGAGGAGACCATCCTCCCCCCCCCCGCCTTGTGCTGGGACCATGGCAGGGTGCAAGTTTTGCTGTTCCCCTTGCAAGCAGGCCTGGGGGCATCTCCTCTGTGACCTAGCACTGGTCATCATCAGCCTTCCCACTATCGGTTTTACCTCTGCAGCTCCTGCAGCCAGTGAACGCACTGCTGGGACTCTGAATGCTCATTTTTCTTGCCCTTCTCTTGCTTCATCTGCAGCCTCCTTACAGGCTGCATTAGGGTTTGTCCAAGGTGTCTGCTTTGCCTCTCAGCTCCAATGAGAGGATCTGCCTGGCCTTTCAACAGCATCTCAAAGATGCTAAATTTTAAAAGTTTTCCTGTGGTCAGATGCTGCAGCCAGGCAGGTGAATGTTTTCAAGGCTGGCGCTTAGAGGATTTTTCCAGCCTAGACTTCAGGCACTGTCATGAGGCATTCCGTCGAGGGGTGGAAAGGGGATGCCATGCTGCTTCATGTGCAGTCAGCAGCTCATCTCCTGGGCCAACACACCTTCGGGTTTGCCAGCTGGAGAGCAGCATAGCTTTGCCCTGGCCCACTGTAAGTGCATTGACATCTCTGTGTTTTATCTGGGGCAGTCCCCCCCCCCCAGGAGCACCCCTTCACTTTTATCTCCTGACTGAGCAGAGACCTGGCCTCTGAGCACTCTCTTCCATGCTGCTCTTAATGCATGGTGCCTCTGGTGCTCCTGACGTGGTGCTGGGAGCTGCTTGAAGCTGAGCAAAGAGCAAGGCAGGAAGTATAACTCTTCTTGTAACTCCAACTTATAAATAACTGTTGCAAAACTCACCTTGCCTTGGTCCCTTGCTGGAGTCCTGCTTGGAAGATGTCCTTACTGTGTTGTGGTGCTCGTAAGTGGTCTCTGCTTGGACAAGCTGCCTCTGGCTGTACCTCCCCATTTCTTCCCTGGAGAGAAGGAGTGTGAGGGTTTTCCCGCAGGGTTTGAGTGGGACACTCCTGTCCTTGCACAGCCTTGGATCAGAGGCATGCTGCACCCCCATTGCTTCCTTTGTCAAGGTGGGAGATGGAGAGAGCCCCAGTTTGGGGCAGGCAGTGTCTCAGGCAGGAGTCATGCAGGAACAGGGGTCCTTTGTGTGCCTGGCTGCTAGCACTGTCCATTAGTCCACCTGGCTGCCTGCACTGGCCCTACATTGTCATTTTGTGCAGCCAGCAAAGCTTTGTCCCTGCTGGGAGCTCTCTGGGCCTTTGGGTGCCATGACTCAAAGTGGCTGAACTCCTGCTCTGCTGCTTTCCCTTCCAGAGGACACTGACGATGAGGTTGCTCAGTATCTGGATCACCTGCTGCAGCGCACGACTCCCCAGTCAAACCTGCCTCCCACCACCCAGCGGGGAGGGCTGAGCCGCTTCAGGGCTGCTGTCCACACCACCCGTGACCTCATGTCCCTGGCATCCAAGGCTAAGGACCTGCATGTCCAGAGTGGGTGACTCCAACACCCTCCACACCTTCCCCTGAGTCCGGGGGTGAGGTTGGGTTAAAGTGCTTTGGGAGCTTTCACAGCTGTATGATGCTGGGGTTCCTATGGATTGCAGAGAAACTAAGCCTTTATCTGGGCCTTTACCTATGTCCATCATGTTAGTCCTGGCCATGGAGTATCTTGGAGTTGATGCCTGGGCAGCCCCATGAAAACTCAATAAAGGATGATAGCTCCCTGTGGTGCTCCTCTGAATGGGTGAACAGGGGCTGCTTCTCCCTTAGCGAGCTTCTCTGCAAGGACTGCTAGGGGAGCAGCGTCAGAGTGTCTGAGGTAGTTTGGGGCACAGTAGTGGTGATTGGGGCTGGATGTGTCTCCACCAACCTCTGGGTTTTTTGTAGATGTTGGGATGTATGTCCCCAGCAGGATCTTCCAGGCATCGCAGCAGTCGGTCAAGCTTCTGAGTTCACTCCACCAGCATGACTTGGATGGCAAGGTGAGCTCTGTCTCTCCCAGACTGAGCTATCCTTTCAGCTATAGCCAGTGCCCTTGCAGGATTGCAAGAGAAAGTCTTTTTGTTTGATGAGGGAGAATATGCATGGATCCATTTGGTGCAGGGTGCTGGTGGTGCTAATCATCAGCATGGGTCTCCCTTCTCCCAGAGCCAGGCACTCTATGCGGAGATGAACTTGCCACGTGATGAGGATGGCAACGTGGACTGCAAGGCACTGGTGGACCAGCTGCGCATCTGCCCCACGCTGCAGGAACAAGCAGACATCCTTTACATGCTCCACATTCTCAAGTAGGATACTCTGTGTCCTGAAGGCACTGTGCATAGAGGGGTTTGGCACAGCCCAGGGGGCCTGCCATGGAGCTGTGACAGGCAAATTGCTGGATATAACCCAGCACCTCCTTCACAGGGGACCTGAGTGGCACACGGGGCTTGATAGTGAGCCTGGCCCCACCGTCAAGGAGCTCCTCACTGAGCTGTATGCGCGGGTGGGGGAGACACGCCAGTGGGCCCTGATCCGCTACATCTCTGGCATCCTCAAGAAGAAAGTTGAAGCTCTGGATGAGGTAACAGCTGTACAGCCAGCCTCTAACAGGCTGAGGTCTGTCAGGGAGGAGGCAGCAGAGTGAGCAGGTGAACCATGGCTGCATCAGCTCTGTTTCCCTCTGCCTTGTGCTGAGCCCCCAAACCCTCAGCTGTTCACAGCGGCTGCCTTTCTGTCCCCAGGCCTGTACTGACCTCCTGTCTCACCAGAAACACTTGACGGTGGGGCTTCCCCCAGAGCCACGTGAGAAGACAATCTCCACGTGAGTGTGGCACTTCTCTCTCCCCAAGCATGCTGGGCTGGGTCTAGATGTGAGCCTGCTGCTTTGGGGTCCAGGAGCAGGAGTGGCCCTGGGTGGCTATCCCCAGCCTATATCTCTCCTCCTGGGGCTGTACAGACTGGGGGTATGCAGGGTTTGCTCTGCTGCCTCTCACCTGCTCTGCTGTTTGTCTGCGCTGCAGCCCAATCCCCTATGAGGAACTCGTTCGCCTTATTGATGAAGCCAGTGAGAAGAACCTCAGTGTGACCATCCTCACCCAGGTGATGGGCTGGGGTGTCAGAGGACCTCACAGCTGAGTGTCTGCCCTGGTGAGCAGCAGTGATGTGATCTGCCTTTGCCCCTCTAGGAGATCATGGTGTACTTGGCCATGTACATACGCACACAGCCTGCACTGTTTGCTGAGATGTTCCGTATCCGCATTGGGCTCATCATCCAGGTGATGGCAACAGAGCTGGCACACTCTCTGCGTTGTTCAGGTACATGTGGCAGGGACAGCATCCTAACTGGGGTAGGTGTTGTGATGCTTGGGGCTCTGTCAGCCAGAAAGGAATATTGTTAAAAGGGGGCAGCTCAGGCTAGGACAAGACCCTGCATGGAAGTGCCAGCGTCTGCAGCTAGACATGTTCTAGAGCAGTACAAACAAGTGCGCTGCAGTCTCCATCCCAGCATGTGTTGGGCTGGCATGGGAAGAGTGCACATTATAGGCAACACCTGTAGCTAGGATATGTCCTTGCCAGATGAGCTCCTGTACCAGTGCTCCCCCTGCTCACAGAATGGCATGCAGGGTAGAAATGTCCTAGGAGAACTGTGAGGCAGGCTACAAAATCACAGTTCTCTTCTTTCTAGCTGGAGAAGCCACGGAGAACCTGATGAATCTCAGTCCATCAGACATGAAGAGTCTCCTCTACCACATCCTCTCTGGCAAGGAGTTTGGGGTGGAACGGAGCGGTGAGTCCCAGCAGAAAGCATCTCGGGGCAAAGCTGAGTGCACAGCATGACCAGATCTATGTGTTCCTACCTTTGAGCGGTGGCCCTGTTCTCCCCCATGTTCAGCATGGATGCTTCCATGCTGGAGGGGTCCAGCAGGAAGCTCTGGTCTTCATAAGGGTGGTGCTGAGTGATTTCTGGGATTAAGCTTGAATCTCATGGCTATTTGAGCTTTGCTTAGTTTGGCATTTGACCTGGTTGGGTCTGAATTGAAGCAGTTCTGTACTGCGCTCATGGGTCTGTGATGCTATCATGTTAGTGGGCAAGGTCGTGCAGAGGTACCAGTGCCAGGGCAGCAATGAGAGATGGCCATGCCTTGAGCGATGTTGCCCACTCTAGTCCTCTCTTCCCCACCAGTGCGTTCAGTGGACTCATCGCTCACCACTGCTGTCTCAATCTGTGACATGGGAGCTGTTGGGACCACCAGGCCTGAGCGCACTGGCCTTGTCAGGCTGAAAAGTGAAATCAAACAGGTGAGGGCAAGTGGTGCAGGCCACTCACAACAGGTCTTGTGGGTGAAAACCAGCTACAAACCAGGCAGAACTGATGGAAGAGTGGGAGACACAGATGCTTCCAGGAGCTAATTTTGTCTTCAGTCCTGCCCTGGGGGGGAAAGTTGGGGTGAATCTGGTAGTGCATAGGGGTTGCTCTGGCAATTCAGTGGGAGCACAGGGGTGCTTGAGAAGGTGCATGGGTGGGGAGGACCATGTGGTGTCCCAGGTGTGACTAGTGTCTTGGTGGGCATCTTCCAACAGCAGAACCTTCATTTCGTTCTTCTCTTGCAGCAATTGGATAAACGTAGGCAGTCTCTGCCTGGGAGTAAGGTGAAGTCTCCCTGGTCCTGCAGCCTCAGCTTTTGCCCCTCATGCCATGCACCAGGGCAGCTTCCCTGCATGCACAAGTCAATGAGCTTTCCTCAGCTGCTGCAGCAATGAGTTGGCTTCCCCTCTAAGTGGCTGCCATTACAGCCAGCTGGGAACTGTGCTCAAATACATTCCTTTATACCCACAAAATCTGCTGAGCAGGATGGCATGATGCTACCAGTGCCATGACCAGAAGTGACTCTGCTGGACAGTTCACTGGATCCTGCCTGCAGCCTCCCCAGCTATTTCTTCTCTGGGGAAGGAGGCCTCTGGTCAGCTACCAATGCCAAGGAACTCCTCTTGTGCCTGTGTCCAGGAGGAGTCCTGAGCTCTAGAAGGTGTCTTGTCATCAAAGAGACGGAGCTTGCTGAGGCCAGGCTGATGCAGCAGAGTTAGGGCCAACTTGCTGCAGTGTGAAAGCTGACATCACAGAGGGTTGTCTGTGAGCAGTGACCTTCCTACTGGTCCTCCTGTCTGCTCAGGTCTAAATCCCTGCCCATACCAGCAGATCAGTAGCAGTCCTATTCCTGTGTGCAGGCCAGCACAAACCCACTGCTGCTGCAGCCCTGGCATGTGCAGCCCTCAGCAGCTTTCCTTTCAAAACTCCCTGTCTCCAGCCAACTCTGGCCCTGGAATAACTGCCCTGTGAACTGACCCTGATCTGTGCTGCTGCTGCTCTGCTTGTTGTGACCGGTGCCCTGCTCTGGCATGGTCTCATTTCCATCTCTCCCTTTCTCCTTCAGCCCCTCAGTTTGCAGTCTGGGGACACCGACCTCAAGTCCTCCCTGGTAACCTGTGTTTGTAGGCTGCACACATGGGGTCTGTCCTGTTTGTGGTTGCAGGAAGGAGCTGTGCTCTGGGGGGTGCTACAGGGAGCTGGGGCTGTAAGGTGGGCTTTGCTGGGGGCAGGGGGTGGCAGCTCTGTCTTGGGAATGAGGCTGGAGAACCACAAACTCTCGAGCAGCAGCAGGCTGTGTTCCTGTGGGATATTTAACTTTGCAGCAGTCTCTGTGGTTCTTGTTTTGTCTGCCCAGTCTGCTGGGCACACAGAGCTGTTGGGCAAGGACTCCTTTTCAAGCATGCTAGAAGACCAGGGCAGTAAGGACAGCCGGCAGGGCCAGTGGCAGCGGAGGCGCCGGCTGGATGGGGCTCTTAACCGTGTCCCTGTTGGCTTCTACCAGAAGGTCTGGAAGGTCCTGCAGAAGGTGAGTTAGACATCAGCTGGTGCCCCTCCATGCATTTGAGCCTCTGGTCCCAGGCACCAGCCTTGCCAGGGGGACTTGGAAACTCAGGGCTGGTCCTTGATGTTGTGTAGCTACATGCTTCATAGACAAGGCCTGCAGCTGACCTTGGAAAGCTGTAGAAGACGTGCATTTGCCTTGTAGTCTTGTAGGACCTACTCAGCCTACACCTTGCACGGGGTAGCTGGGATCTGCTCAGGTGCTTCATGCATCAAGCAGACAAGGGCATGGCTAGAGCCACAGCTGAAGGTTCTCTGGGCACAGTGCATCTTCAGCATGGTGAGCCAGGGAGCAGAGCCCCGTGCAGGGGGCTCTGGCTGATGCTGAACTGATGGGAAAGGAATGATGCTATATGGAGTCAGGAGGTGGAGCTGGGGTGTATGGGCACCATGCACCAGTGCTCAAGTGGGAGCAAGTTTGTGGGCTGTCCCTATGTATCTTACCATGGTGCTTCTCCAAACCGTAACCATGATCTCTCCTTGTTTTGCAGTGCCATGGTCTCTCTGTGGAGGGCTTTGTTCTTCCCTCCTCAACAACCAGAGAGGTAGGGGGTTCATATGAGTGGGGAATGGGACACATGGGTTGTTGTGTGCTGGTTACATTGGGTGATTGCCCAGCATAGCTCAGGATACGTGATACAGTGATACACTCCTTTCTACTTTCTCACAGATGACCCCAGGGGAAATGAAGTTTGCTGTGCATGTGGAGTCTGTCCTCAACCGTGTGCCTCAGCCAGAGTACAGGCAGCTGCTGGTGGAAGCTATCTTAGTGCTCACCATGCTGGTGGACATGGAGGTGCACACCATTGGTGGCATCATAGCAGTGGAAAAGATCTTGCACATAGCCAATGACCTCTTCTATGAGGAGCAGGTAGGGGCCAGGCCTCACTCAGGGCTGCTGGCTACATTCCCTATACCTATGCAGGGCTCACCCATTTGGAGAGCCCTTCCTGTTGTCCCTGGTGTTCATGGGGCACAGCAAAGCTGTACTCTCTTCCTCCCACTGCTCATCATCAATATGTGACACTGAGTGCAACAGAGAATGCTTGGGATGGAAGCTGATAAGGGGATTGCCTTTATTCCTAATGATGCCTTTCTGCTTCCCTGTCCAAAATCCAGAAAGCCCTGGGCGCTGATGAGCACATGCTGGAGAGGGATCCTTCGACAGGCATCTGCAGCCTGCTGTATGACAGTGCACCGAGCGGCCGGTTTGGCACCATGACCTACCTGTCCAAGTCGGTGGCCTTGTACGTGTACGACTTTCTGCCCACAGATGGCTGCTCCATGCAGTAGCCCTTGCAGTTCCTCACTGGGTTGTAGGTGCTCTGGGATGGTTGTTTCATGCAGCTTGTAAAGATGAACACTAGGCTAGCTTGCAAGGCCATCTGCGTGGCCATCTCTCCTCCCAGCTCTGGCCTCTTGGTGGGTGAGCAGTCCTCTGAGGAACTCCACAGGGGGCATGTGTCCTAAACTGACCTGTGCCTGTGTGGCCTGTGGAGCAAGGGAAAGGCTGAGCTTCGAAGCATGCTTGTGTTAGAAGGTTCTGTCTGCATGACTCCTCCTGATTCATCACCCCTGGAAAGACCTCTGTTTGAGAGAGTTGGAAAGGGCTCCTCTGACCAGACCTATGTGCTCAGCATTACAATGCTCTCTGACCAGCTCACGTTCTCCCTGCCTCCAGCAGGTTTGCCGTTTTTAACCTCTTCTGTTCTGCTTTTTATTCCAAATCTGCAGGATTTATGCTAGTGCAGGCTGAGGCTCTTGTTTTTCCTGTTGCCAATGGAAAAGTTTTGCTAGAGGAATAGGGGATGGTGCCTGAGCCTTTCTCCTAGCACATCCAAAATCAATATGGTCCAGCCCAGCCACAGCTGTGCTGCTTGGAAGCAGGTAGCCCATCATCCCCTGCTGGGTGTCCTATGTGCAGAGCTGGGGAGGTTGTGGTAGCCAGGATCTCTTTTACCTCCAAGCTGCTTGTACAGGACTTCTGGTTGAATGGGATATGCCAGTGGCAGCCCCTCTGTGCTATCTACTCTATCCCTGGCAGTGATGCTAGTGGCCAAGTCCCAGGTTCCTGAGTTCTCGTGCCCTCTGAAGCAGCTCTGAGCTGGCTACTTGGTGTTACCTGTGCAATCAAAACCATGCTTCTAATGCTCCTCTCTGGCTTCTGCTCCATCTCCCACAGCCTGGCACAGAGAAGGGTGGGACATAGTGGATCCCTGATCTAATCTATCCTGCAGGTCAGCCCCCACTCCTGATGGTGTAGTTGTACTGATGAGGATCAGGCACACATGCCATGAAGTGGTGGAGGAAGTGGGGTTCTCTTTTGGCTCCCTGGTTGACCTCTCTAATACTTCAGGTGTGCTCCAGTACACTCACCACATTGAGCAACAGGCCAAGAACCCTCACTCACACCCTCTGACCTTGCAATGTCCCACAGCTTGTCACAGGGCAGCCTGATACCATCTATGTCCCCCTCCAAGACTGGTGTACAGCTGTCAGTAAGCAAAGCTCTGAGCAAAGATCCTTTTTCCCTTTGGGAAAGGTTGATCCCATCAAAGAGCAGCCTTGTTAAAAAAGTACTAAAAACGTGAAATTGTGCCAGTGACATCAGCCACCAATCCATCTCTTTCAATGTCATTGCCCACAACTGGAAGAACAGAGGAAAGAACCTGTGTTCCAGAATCTCTTGCCAGCCATCCCCAGGCCCTGAAGTCTCCCTTGATTGCCCGTGGACTATGTGTTGCAGTTTCATTGCCACCCACGTGGAAAAGCAGCAGTGGATAACAGTCTGAAGCTGAACCCGGCCATGAAGTTTCCTAGTGCTATGCTTTACCTGGGCCCCAGGGAGGCAGCAGACTTCCCTAAGAGGACCATCTGTGTGGCACATTGGACCCTCAGAAAGGAGTCACCTACCACTCTAACCCATCTTTCTTGTGGAGGTGGACATGGTCTGGGGGTGTCACAGCCATGGCAACACCTCTGGTGGAGATGGACTAACATCCACATCATCCATTGCCTGGCCTTCCACATGAGAGCTTCATACCTGCTGTACAGAGGCATGTGGGGAGGCAACGTGGGCAACGAGGGGGTTTGCCTCCATCGACTCCTTTCCTTTAAGTTACTGCCTTCACCTGGCAAAGGAGGATACAGAATCCTCTTGAACCTGTGTATTTTGGGGTGGCTTTTCCTGTCAGGCAGGGCAGAGCCTGGTTCCACGAGTCTTTCTCTGACTCCCTTATGCCCTTTAATCTTTCTACATCCTCTCATAGCTGAGCCTCGAGGGTGGGCAGATCTTGGCCACACTGAACACAGCTGTTCTTATCACTGCTATCCTTCCCACTGAAAGGCTCTGGCATTCCCTGCACCCAGAGGACTGGACAGCTGTGTGTTTTTATGGGAGCTCTGTCTGAGGGGCCACATCCACTCTAGGAGGCACAGAAGATGTGGTTTCTCCCAGGTGGGCTGTCACAGCCTGAGCTCCTTCTGAGAGGGTGATGGACAGCAGCTGAACTTGTCTCTTGAGCTGGCAGGGTGACAGTGCCCATGCCATGTGCCAACACCATGTTCTGCCCATGCAGCCTGTGGTGTACCCTGGGCTGGGTATATGTGAGTGCAGGGGTGGCTGCCAGGCAAAAATTGGCCACTCCACTGTGGATAGGGCTGGCTCCAGAGCCAGCTGTTTTCCTCTCTGTGTGCCTGTGTTTTCTGATGTCCAGGTTGGCATGGTCTCAAAGCCAGGTGGTTTTTTGGGGCAGCAGCTCTTCTGTACATGTGGCTGTATGGAAGATCTGGCTATGAAAAGCCAGTGTCCATAAAGGAGACAGAGGAGTGCTTCAACTTTATTCAAATAAAGGGAGAGAGTCCACTGGGATATCAGCCTGTGGGATATTCTCTCTCGAGGTTTCAGAGAGTGCAGCCTCTTTTTATCCTAAACTCCCGGCTGCGTGTTGCCCTCTTTCTTACCCCATTGACTGAGGTACTAGGACGGTACAGCCTTCTCTCGAAAGGCCTACCACATATTCTCCCCTTGAGCTTGTAATTTTCCCCCGAAGTTCAGAAACTCAGGCTTGTGTGGACCCGTTTGTCTGTTTCAGGAGTCAAACTGTCTGGGTTCTGTAACAAACCTATGGCTTGAAGTGGGTAGAAACATTAACATTTCTAAGACGTTAACACCCATACCCTCACCCACGGAATTGTTTCCTATCATCGCTAATCCCTCCCTTTGTGACCCCCTGCTCCCGTCAGGGGAGCCTTAAAGGGCCCGAGCTCCTGCCCGGCGCCTCTCTCTGACCCGAGGGACCCGGTGGGAGCTGCCGGGGGTCGGGGGAGGAGCCCAGGCGCCTTCTGAGGTGCGGCTCCTTGAGCAGGGCGGGCGTCGCGTGGGGGGGCTGCGTGCAGGCCACGGGCTTTTTAAAATTAAATTCTTAAAAGAATAAACACCACCCCGAGGTGCGTGGGGGACCCCCAATAAAAATGTCTCTAACACTAGTTGGCTGCCTAGTCTTACGCGGCCGGGGTAGGGGAAGGATAATGGCGGGGCGGGCCTACAGCTCCCGGCATGCCGCGGGGCCGGAGCTGCCGGTCGTGGCGTGCCCTGGCCAGAGGCGTTTCGGGTGCCGGTCCCGGCTGTGCCTGCCCTTATGGCGGCGGTTTCGCCGCCGGTCTACGTATACAGCCCGGAGTACGTGGCCCTCTGCGACTCACTCTGCAAAGTGCCCAAGCGGGTCAGCGCCGCGGCGGGGGCGAGGGGGCGTGGGGAGCACAGCGGTGAGGCCCGGGCGCGGAGGCAGCCGGCGCCCGGCCCGGCGGTAGGAAAGGAGGAAGCGGGTGAAACGGGCGGCCCAGGCCGGAGGAGCGTGGGGTTAGAGAGTGAATGGCCTGTCTGTGCGTTCACGTCGCCCCTGCCAGCGCGGGCTCGGACACTGAAGCAACGCTTCCCTTCCCCGGGTAGCCGTGCGCGGCTGCGCTGCTGCCCGGCACACCGGAAGGCCCTTTCACACGGCATGGGCACGGGCCGGAGATGGGACCCGGGCAGGGAAAGTCACTGCTGGGAGGAGTCTGAGCCACACCTTGTCTACGAGTACTCGGGCCTCTGGTTGCTGGCTTTCTGTCTCCTGCTCTCACAGTCTTTCTCTTTTCTTTAGGCCAGCATGGTGCATTCACTGATTGAAGCATATTGCTTACTTGACCAGATGAAGTAAGTGCTCCCGCTTTCTGTGAAGTGATGTTCTATTCTCCACTAAGGTTTGGAAGGTGCTGAGTAACTTCAGGTTTCACACTGTCCCTGCTGGTGGCATGATTATAGGAGCCCTCACAGTGCGTATTTCCAGGATTAAAGGAAAATTTTTGTTTTGCTACATGGACACGATTACAGTAATTGTGGCGGGTGTAATTTGTGGTTGCCCTCCTGGGCTTGTAGAGCGCTTACAGCCTTGTGCCTTCTCTACAGAGTGTGAATCACCCCCATGCTTGAGACACTGCGTGGGGCGACAGCCTTGGTGCTGCTCCAGGTCCACTGATCAGTCAGTGCTGATGCAGAGAGGGACCATATTGTTTTGCTGCATTGTCATTTGTCTGGGAGACTTTTTGTGAGGTCTGCATGCTGTTCAGGAGAGAAGACTGGATGAGATCTGGGGTAGAAAAGTGAGATACCTCCTATGTCATTTGGCTCTTGACGCTGGGGCATATGAAGAGAAAAAAAAGAAAGGCATAGCTCAGCCTCTCTTGTGAAGCATCTCATAAAATCTTTTTTAAAATGTCCTCCAGTTCAGCACAGCCAGAAGGTTTTTTTGAGACTTATTTTTTAAGCAAATTTTTTTTTCTGGCAGAGCGTACTTGGGAAATGACTGCAGGTATTGGTAATGGAGCAGACCTGAAAGACCATTTGCCCTCGCATGGGGTGGGAAGCATCGGTGCCAGCCTGGAGCTGGGAGCTTCCTGTGTTCTTCCTGTAGCAGCAGAGCTGTGCTGCACTGTCTGTGTGTGCTTCCAGTGTCCAAGTTTTGGGGAGAGTTCAGTGTGTTGCAGGATTTGTTTAGGCACACTGCAAAGCACCCAGACCCAGGAAGGTGCTGTGCAAGTTGGTTGGAACAGTGGCAGTCTCTGCTTTGGTGCAGATCACAGCATGCGAGAGGCATTGCACAGGTCCAGGCTGAGGTCCTGCCACAGCGCTGTGCTGGGCCTGGGCGTTTCCCTCCATTAGTTCCTCTGTGTGTCACCTGAATGTTGGATATGCTGGAGATTGCACAAACTGGGAGAACATGCAGAAAAGGGAAAAAAGCTAAGTGGGAAGGTTAATGCAGGTAGCACCTGCAGGTGTTCTTCACTGGAGCGGGCATCACAGGCAGTGCCAAACCAGGAGCAAGGCCTGCTCCAGTTCAGCTGGGTGCCTTTCTCACTTGAGTGACAGTCCAGTGCAAGAGGAAGAGGGAGTTTTGTTTGCATTTACAACAGTAACAGCCAAAAGAAGGCTAAAGCTGAACATTCCAGCTGAATCCTGGATACTCTTGTCCTGATATGCTCCCTTCTTCCTCGCTGCCTAGGATAGTCAAGCCAAAAGTGGCCTCCATGGAGGAAATGGCGAGTTTCCACACAGATGCTTATCTGCAGCACCTGCAGAAGGTCAGTGAGGAGGGGGATGATGACCACCCGGAGTCTGTGGAGTACGGACTGGGTAAGGATGTGCATCTTCAGCAAGAGATTAGTTGACCGCCTGGGCCAGGATGCTTTTTGTTGGAGCTGCAGTTAGAGGGGTGAGCTCAGGGGGGTGCTGGGTTTGGTTTTGGAAGGAGACACTCTTTGATGGGGTGTTGCTGAACCCCAGCAGTCACCTGACAGGCTGGCACTTTCTCTGGTGCCAGCTAAGGGTACAGCTAGCCTCACTTTACTGCTCTGTGCAGTTTGGCCTGTCTCCTGCCAGCTGGGGCTGATGCCCTTTGCTGCTGCTCTGAGGCTCTGGAAAAGGATGGAAGACCTCGACACTGCCCTTGGGCTGGAGCTGGGACTCACTGCTGTAAGCCTGCTGTGGGGAGGGCATGTGTGAACAGTAGCCTGGAGCTGTAGTGACCAGAGCAGCTGTTGTCTGTCTGGTGACTTACATCTGGAGCAGAGGGCTCTTGCCCTCCTGGACCTGAGACAGCTTGAGCAATGCAGCAGGTAAAGCAGGTGAGATGGCTATGGACACTGTCTTGGTATCAGGAATGGGAGGAGTGACCCAGAACTGAAGCAGAGGTGCAGATTCTGCACCGATCTCATGAGACCCTTAGATTTTACATTCCTGAAGCTGCTCTGTCTACATGAATACAAGCAGCCCTGGTATCATGCTTTGTGGACAACAGCTGCAGGGAGGCCGCTGTAGGTCTTAAGTGAAGATTATAATATGGACATAGACCTACTGCTTATCTAGGCTTGACTCGTGGGTGGATGTCCATTTTTAGGGAAGAGGTATGTCAGTGACCATGCTAGGGCTTTTCTGGTCAAGTAGCCAGAGACTTGAAAGTAGTTTTTTGTGAGATTGGTATGAGACACCGGTAGGTTCAGCAATCCAGGCACACAACTCAGAAGTTGGTTCAGGACACATTTTTAAATGAGCTGACTGCAAGAAAACGTTTGGATTGTCGCTTTTTGTTGATTTTTGTGGTGTGGGTGGGGATTTTTTGCCAGGTGCCAACCAAGATGCATTCTCTCTCCCCCTCAGTAGAGTGGGGGAGAAAATACATGGATAAGATCATGTTGAGATGACTCTCCAGTTATTGTCACCAACCAAAGAGACTCTACATAGGGAAATTAATTCAATTTATTGCCAATTAATGGAGTAGGATAATGAGAATTCAAAATAGAACTGAAATCACCATCCCCCTCATCCACCTTTCTTCCCAGATTCAGCTTCACTCACAGCTCTTCTGCTTTCCCCCTCAAGCAGTGTAAGGGGACAGGGCATGGGGGTCAGTTCACACCTCTCTGCTGCTCCTTTCTCCTCACTCTTGCCCTGTGTGTGTGTGGGGTCCTTCCCACAGGACACTGTCTTCCATGAACTTTTCCAGTGTGGGTCTTTCCTATGGGTAGCAGCTTTTCAAGAGCTTCTCCAGTATGGGTCCTCCATGGGATCAGTTCTTCAGGAGCAGGCTGCTCTAGCTCGGGTCAGTCTTGAAGACTTAAACAAAAGGAGTGCTTCCCCTGGAGGAAAAGGCCTGTTGTGTCTGACATGCAGGCTCTTACCTGGACTCTTACCTGCAGGTTACGACTGTCCAGCCACTGAAGGGATCTTTGAGTATGCAGCGGCTGTGGGCGGAGCCACCATCACCGCAGCCCAGTGCCTGCTGGACGGCAAGTGCAAGGTAGCAATTAACTGGCCTGGAGGGTGGCATCATGCAAAGAAGTAAGAAAACAATCTCTTCCCTTGTGTTTTCTCATCTGATGTCTGAACCCTGCTTCCTAGCTCCCAGCTTCCCTGCAAACCCTCAGGGTGCAATGATCCAGTTGGAAGAGAAAGCAAGGCGTGAGGGAAGGCAGGAGATAGAGAGAAAAGAAACAGAGGGCAGGGCAGAGGCATGAGAGGAGGCAGGTCACTGTCCAGTGCTGGTGCTGTCACTGTCATGTGCTGCAGAGCAGGTCTGAGGCAGGTATACTCACAAGTGTCCTGTGATTCCGTGATACATCATTCTCTCAGGAAGCTCAAGTGAGAATCTATTTTGTGGGGTCCATGAAGAAGCACAGTGGAGAGGCAAACAATTGATGTCACTGCCAGTTTGGAATACAGTGGGAATGTGATGACATGTCCAAATTGTTTTGTGTGGCTTTTTGGGTTTTCTAATAAGAGATTTGAAACAGTGCAGGACTGACCTTGGGTTTCCCCGCGTTCCATGGGAGGCTGTTTCTTGTGAGCTCTAACATCAGTAATGATCTTCCAGCACAACAGGAGAGGAAGTAAAAATTCTGTCCCTGAATCCTGTGGTTCTGTAGTGGTAAAATAATTGGTTTCCATCCCATTTTGCATGGAAGTATGTTTTATTTAACTTATCCTCCCCATCTCCGAAAACATGGGATCTCTTTGCAGTCTAGACAAGACACCACTCTTCCTTGTCCACAGCCAACTGGTGTTTGCAGTGCTATTCTGTGTCCTTGGGGAGCCTCAAGAGATCTCATGGGCCCTGTGTCTAACCTTGGCAGCTTGTACATGCATGTGCAGATGTCTTGCTCTGGTGACTTTTCTGACCTGGCAGTGGAAATCTGAGGTCTAACAGTGGTGTGCAAATGCCATCAATACCACCATCTCAGCCCATTTCCTGGTGGGCACTTGACTGAAAATGGCTTCAGCTGCAGCTTGCTGTGAAAGAAGACTTGCACCTGGCAGAGCCGAGCTCTCGCTCTGTGCAGAACTGATGGCTTTTCGGAAATCTTCTGTTATATTCTGTCTGGATTGCATTGCTTAAAAAATGCCTGTAATGGAAAAAGTCTTAGCAGCGTTGCTATTGCTGAGCTATTAGCACTGTTCTAGGAAGCAAAGAGTCTGTTTAAAAAATAGGCATTTAATACTCACTAATCCCAAAGGAGTCTTCCCGGTCACTCCAGTAAGTTGGTGTGTGATGCTTCAGGGTAGATCACAGCCCAGTGTGAAGGTCCAGCCAGACTGACACCAAACTGCGGGTGCTTGGTTCTAGGACCTGTGTCCTAGCAAAATACATTCCTTTTGTCAAAAAACACCTGCTGTCTGGTGGCTTAGTTGCTTTCCAGGGTCCTAAAGGTAGGAATGACCTGAGGCTTTGGAAGCTCTTGGTTCAGAGAATGCCTTTGGGGTTGAGGGTAAGATGCTGAGTAAGTGCCTTTTCTTCAAGCCAGCCTCACCCTCCTTTCTGGCAGTGACACTCACAACTTTGCTGGGTGGATTTAGGGTGGCACGGGGGAATCCCAAGTGCTGGTCCTGAGCTGCAGCTCTGGCACTGCTCTGCTTTTGACTGAACTGATGTCCTGCTCTGCTTGGCCTTGAGTTTCAGAGATGCATGCTACAGCATGGAGAGAGTGCCCAAGACACATTTCCATGTGGACTGTGAAGGAGGGGAGAAGTACATAATCACAGTTGAGTCAGATTTTCAGAATACCTGTTAACACCTCCATTTTCAGCATTGCTGTAAATGTACAGAGTCATTGGGAAACACCTGTGCTCCCTGGCACTTGCAGAGAGTGAAACACACTTGCACGTGTGGTTCTGCCACTCCTGGCTTGCTCCTCACTTTTCCCAGCTGTTGCTGAGCAGGAAATGTCAGGGAGAATGAGCTGAGTGCTGTGACTGGAAGTCAAGAGGAATTTCCCAGAGGCACATCATGTATCCTGATACAATTTGTGGAAAAGGGGTTTGGGTACTCCTGTTGACAAGTATGAAGCTTCACTTTAAAATAGCTGTCCAGGGCAGATTTAAGAATGCGTGTGGACTGGTGCTAAGTGGTGAGGGGGACTTGACTTTGGAGTGAGGCTGGAGTAGGGGTCAAGAAACTTTCTTTTTCCTTTGATGCCAGCACATAAGCTGTCCCTGATGAATGTCAGCCATAAATCTTTACATGGTACATCTGTCCTCTGTTTAGCTGCTGGGACTCTCTCCTGGCTGAGCTCAGGAGCTGTATCATGAGGGACTGCATGTGAGACATCCCATTTGCATTTTCCTGGGAGAGAATGGAGGGAGTTACTTTGGCAGGAGGCTTAACCTTCATAGCCTGAGACTTTAAAACAGCAGAAGAATCCTGTGACTGGCTTGGACCTGCTTTTCACTGCCAGGACCTTCCCAGGAGCTGTGACCCAGACAGCAGGGATGCCTGTCTATGCCTGTCCAGAACTCACAGGAAAATGGCCAAGGGGACTGTCCTTTTGCCTGAGAGAGAGTGGGTTTGAGTCGAGTGGCTCTGAACTTCTCTAAAATGTCTCAGGTGCAGAAAGCTAGCATTTTATTTGTTCAATAGTGCAATGGTCAGAGGTGCCCCCCACAGACCAGGGTCTCTCTGCGGCAGAGCCGACTGATGTTTACCCAGCTGCCAGAAAGCCCAGAGTTGACAAGCTGTTGGCACAAGCAGCCCTGTTCTCTGTGCTTCCCTGCCATGCTTTGAGCTGTTCGTGACCCATCTCTTGGTCACTGCTGCACTGAATTTTCGTACTCCTCTGTGCCCCTGTGAGATGGACACTTGCAAAGTCAAAGTGAGAATGCTGGGATCAGTGGTGATTGCATTGGCAGTATTCAGTGACACAGACATTGTTTTCACAGGGATGAAGCTTCTGGTTTCTGTTACCTGAATGACGCTGTCTTGGGGATCCTGCGACTGCTCCAGAAATTTGACCGTGTGCTTTATATCGATTTGGATTTGCATCATGGGGACGGTAAGGTCCAGCACAGGCTGCAAACAGCACAGCTGCAGACTCAGGGGGGAATGGGAGAAGTCAAGGCCTGTCTGCACAGCATGGGTTTACCTGCTGCTACAGCCGTGGCTTTGGCTTCTTTCAGTGTAGTTGAGTTCCCTCAATCCATTTCTGCCTTATCTTGCTTTACAGACTAGCCCTGTGCTGCTCCTCAGACTTCTCTTGTGAGTCTGGGCAGAAGTCTTGTCCCTAAAGCAACAGATTATGTGTTCCAGTCTCCCATCCTGGCAGAGCAGTTGCTGACAGGGTTTAATTGTTTAAGGGTCCATTGCAAGAGGAAAGCAGCCAGTAGTAAATGGCGCTTTTAAAAGAAGGCTTGATGCTATACATCTAGAGCCAGAGCTGGCCTTGCCAAAACTGCTCCCTCCTTCAGGGACATTATTTCTACACCATTTAACATTTCCCGCTCTTCTAAATTTTATGTTGTGTTTCATTTTGTTACGTTTTCTTCCTGCATTTGGTTTCTGTTAAGTTTTCTATTACTTCTTTTTTTCCCCTCTCTACCCCTGCTATCTTAATAGTGTCTGTAAGGAAAAGGCATATTGAACCACAGCAACACTGCGAAAAAGCAAGAGAGCACAGTAGCACTGGTTCTAATCAGAGCCAAGCTCTGGCCAAGGCAGCCCTACTCAGATCCCTTTCCCAGCTTCACAGGCCTAGCAGCGCAGGCAAGTGCTGCTACCATGGGTAGTGGCGTGAGATACTGAGATCCATTCAGTACTGATTAGCCTGAGATCTGCCAGATTCATAGCAGTTGTGATATTTGCTGCAGTTGAACTCCAGTCTCCGTGGATTGAGGATGTATTTATTGAGCCACATCTGCATTTCTGCTTTGCTCATGCTGCTCCTTCTCTGCTTGCTGCCCTGTGTGTATCAAGCAATTCTGTGTGTTCAGACTCCATCATTTATATAAATGATGCATGAAAACTTTTTTTCCCCCTTTCCTAATAGGAGTTGAGGATGCCTTTAGTTTCACGTCGAAAGTCATGACTGTTTCTCTGCATAAATTTTCACCAGGATTTTTCCCAGGCAAGTTGAACTTGTGAGGTTTGTGCTCATTTGGTTCACGTCACTGGTGAGACCACCATAAAGGCAAGTCCCATCCCTGCTGTCCAGACAACATCTCATGCTGCCTCTTCTCTTGACCCAGGAGAAAGAAAGAGGGGGAGCTACATGTTTAGCATTTCCCCCTTTCTGGTTGTAGCTGAGCTCTGTGCAGAGCCCCTTTGATGCTGTGTGGCAGAATTGGGTGAAAGGTAGAACTGGGTCCCTCCACCCCACCTTTTTTGGTGGTGGCAAGTGGACTTCTCCATAAGCATGCCGAATGTCCTGGCTCTTGTCTTGCCTTTGTTTCTTGCTGCTGCTCTTCTTTCCCTTCTAATTGGGATGTTTCTGTTGTGCAGGCACTGGTGATGTGACAGATGTTGGCCTGGGAAAAGGTCGCTATTACAGCGTGAATGTGCCCATTCAAGATGGCATTCAGGATGAAAAATATTACCAGATCTGTGAATCGTAAGCGCTCTTGCTCTGATACAGCTGACTTGGATGGGATTTTAGAGAATAAGATACTACACAGCTTAGTATTTTGAATTGCAGTCCTTTCTTAAGGCTTGTCCCCTCCTCTGTTGCAGCCTTTGATTACAATAACATGGACTGTTAAGTTCTCAGAGGTCTTGTCTGAATCCTTAAGCAAACTGAATTTACAGAGACATTGTAGGTGGCTGAAGGGGTGTCTGCCACAGGTCAGCCTATCTCCTTAGATACACCTCCACAGGTGTCTGTCTAAGGAGAGACTGAGAAAGGGACAGGTATTTTTTAGCTGTAGACTTAGGGCTAGATGTTCTTTCTTTAAGTAAATGCTCTGGATTCTGACTGTGGGATGTATGCTTGGGGCTTAGCTCAAAGCATTTTCCTAGCACCTTCTGTCTATGGTGGAAGAATGAGAGGATGAATATTTGACAGTGACAGAGCTGCTTCCTGGCAGTCCCCTCTGTCCCTCAGCTGATGGTGGACCTCACAAGCTATTGCCCATATCAAAACTGGGCTGTGGGGCTTGTTCTTTTCCAGGGGAGAGGAGTCTCAGTGCAAGGCTGCAGGATGTGGTAGCATGTCCACCTCTAACACTTGAGGGCTGAAACCTCTCTAAATTTGTAGGCCAGTAGGGCAGTCACGTGGGGGCCATGCCTCCTGCTGGTTTATTGGTGCCTGCCATTGCTGGGGCAGAGCAGTCCTCTTTGTTCTGGAGGACACGCTTTCAAAAGGCAGCTCTTGGGGCTGAGACAGGTCAGGAACCCACTCAGGAGGAGCCTGCTGTATGCATTCACAGCTGAAGGACATAATAACCTACCATCTTTCAAGCTGTGTATAGCTAAAGCTTCTGCAGCGAGACTTAGAGATCTCTTTGAGTTCTATCCAGGCTGGGAGGCAGTCACAGGCATGACTGTGGATGTCTCATCCAGTTGTTGTTTGAGGATGATTGCCTGTACTTCCCAAAACCACGATGGACATGAAGCATGAAGCTCTGTCCAATGCAGGTTTTTGTAGGCTGACTGCACCCTGCACAGATGTTTTCCTCATAGTTTTGCCTCTAGTGCCTTATAGGAGAGAGGAAAGTAAGACCCTAGCCAGACCTTTCCTCTGTTTCTCCTGTCCTGTCCTGGTGAGAGGTGTGTGAGAGTTCAGGATTGTTATTTTGCCAGACCCTGATTTCCACCATGACTTTCACCAGGCACAAAAGCCTCTGGATTGTCCTGCAGCCAAAAGGCAGACAGTGTAAATTTGGAGTTCGATGCTACCACTAAACTGGTTAGGACTAGATCCCCTCTGCTGTGTTATCAGTGGTGCTTTTGCATTCATCAGCCTTTTGAGAAGTGCTCTGAGAGCTAAAATTGCTGTGGAGGTAGAGCAGAGGTAGTGTAACTAGTATGAGTTGGATGGAAACAGAGAACGCAGAAACCCTGAGAGACATTGGTGGATCTGACCAACCAAGGCCGTGCCACCAAGCATTCCTCTGAGCCATGCTGGCATTAACTGGACTGCTCCTCTTCTCCCCAGAGTGCTCAAGGAGGTGTATGCTGCCTTCAACCCCGATGCAGTTGTGCTGCAGCTGGGGGCAGACACCATTGCTGGAGACCCCATGTGTTCTTTCAACATGACACCTGAGGGAGTGGGCAAGTGCCTCAAGTATGTCCTGCAGTGGCAGCTAGCGACTCTTGTCCTGGGTGGAGGTGAGTGCGTCCTGCTGTTCTCAGAGAAACATTTTTGTCCTGCTGTGACCTTGCCTCAAAGTGTCTGCCTGCCCTTGGGCTCAGGACTGGCAAGGGTTTAGTAGGGTGACTGCTGGGCAGTGTCAGGAGGACACACTGTGGCACAGTACTGTTTTCTCACACCTGAAATCCTTGATACTGACAGGTGCAAGTCTCAATACTGACTCAGGTCTTGAGTTAAAAGCTGCATGGCTCCTCTGGAGAAGAGGAGAGGTCAACAAACTGACCCTGACTTCTCAGTGACACCTCTGATTCCCATCTCTGCTGATCAGCCCTTCGGTGCTTCTCTTTAAAAGTGAGCACTATGTTCCCAAACCCACCTTGGGCACCTGGTGATGAATGGTTTCATTAAGATTCAAGCAGGGGCTTGGCATGAGGCCTGGCTGCCTGCAAGGTACAGCAGGGCTCTGATACTCAGTGAAAGCTAAGCTGGACTTACTTCTGCTGTGCTGCGTAACCAGCTGCTTGTCCAGTGGGCAGAGCACAGGACAGGCTTTATGTTAACAGAGCATTTCAGAACAAAAAAAAGCCACTGTGTGCCAGGGAAGGCCCCTGAGCTCCATGATTGGAGCTGGATCAGCTCTAGGTGTTGTCCTTTTTTAGATGGGGGAAATCACACATAGCATATTAAGGCTAAAATTTTATGTGCCTGATGCCCTTCGTTTTGGAAAGGTTATGAATGTTCAGTCCTACTGTGGCTTGTCTGTAAGTGTGCTGGAGATGTCGTCTTTCAGACAAAACGCAAAACTTCTGTTAAAAAATGAGGATCAACTATGTGTGAAAATACCAAAGGAGTGTCTGACCACTGCAGCATGTGGAAGCATTTGAAGTGGAAACTGGGGGAGAAATAAAAAAAAGGGAAAAAAACCCACAACAACCAGTGCAAACAGAAGGCAATATTGGAAAATACGGTGTTTTGTCAAAGTGCTTTTCTCCCTTTACCCTTCTAGTCATCTGTTCTGTACTGAGTCTCTTGCAGAATTGCTTTCAGCTAAGTTTTCTCCTTTGGTCTCATGTTCCTTTACCATGTAGGTAATAATTTCCTACTCATTGTGAAATCTCATTTCCATGTAAAGCAGTTGCAAATTGTAGTGATGAGTTTCACATTTGTCCTCTCAAACATGACAGTGCTGAAGAGCTTACCAGCGTATGGCCGGGCATGTGTATTTTGCTTTATAGGTCAAAGGCCGGTATTAAAAAGCCGGAAGCCCCCATTTCTGCTGCGGCCTGCTACTTGTGAATGGCTCTCCTTGTTGCCAGGAGAGAGTCCAGCGCATGGGGCTGGGAGCTCATCCTGGGTCTGAGATGGTGGCTGGAGGACTGGCCTCTGCCACACTGGATGTAACTGGGATTCAGTTTGAGCAGTCTGCTCTTGCATACGCTGGGATTCAGTTTAAGCAGTTCTGCTCTTGGCCTTGTGTAGCCAGCAGATGCAAAAGGCAGATTTTGGGCATGGCTTGAGTGGATGAAATAAAGTGAATTCATATAACCTGTGCACAATGGCTTAATGATTTGTTTCTTCCACTTAAATCTCTTTTTCTCTTTTCTCTTTCCCCACTCTTCCTCCTCAAACGCAATTCTTGCTGGAAACAGGAGGTTACAATCTTGCCAACACTGCTCGCTGCTGGACATACTTGACTGGGGTCATCCTTGGAAGAACACTGTCCTCTGAGATCCCTGATCATGAGGTAATGCTTTGAAAAAAACCTCCCTTCTCCTTGCAGAAGAGCCAGTTGTTCTGCCTAATCCACACAGCATCCTTGCCACTCAGTCCTGTTTTGTGAAGACACTTACGTAACAATACTGCCCTCACCTACCGGTATGGTGGGTGCTTGTACCCAGAACCAGAGGATGTCTGCAGCTTTCTGCGAGGGGTCTCATGTGCCAATAATCTCCAGTGTCAGATAGTTACAGAGAGGATGGGCAAAAGGATTCTCTGGTTTGCTCAAAGAGCTCTTTAGGATGTGCCTTTTGCCTTTCTCAAGGCTTTAATTTTTTTTTTCAGCTGAAGTTTGAGTGGCCACTGTGCCTGTTGCTCTGCTTTCCTCTTCCTCCCCCTGAGGGTTCTGTCTGGTGACCAGCAGTGTCCAATAAAGAGTAGCCAGGGCCCAGCACACTCCAATAAGTTGCTCTTCTCTGGAGTTGACACAGAACTCACCTTGCAAATTTCTGACACTCTTTCAGGGTCCTATAGTTGTACAGAAATGAACTTCCAAATTGTTGGAGCAGAGAATTTCCCCAGAAACTGGCACATTTTCTCCTACATTCTATGCCACTCATGACTATCCACCCTTGGGGCAGATCTCTGAATGACCTTCCTAGAAATCTCTGTCCTGACTCTGAACATGGTGTGGACTCCACTGACTCTAAATATATTATAAACTGTACTGAGGAGACACACATAAGAGACATAGCAAGAAGAACATGCTTTCTGTAACATCCAAATGGAATTCAAAATTTTTCAAAGCTGTTGTAACAGGCCTGAAGGAAGAAGAGGGGGTGACAAGCTGGGGAAAATCATCCTCTCCTGTTTCCCCCTCAGGCTGAGTACTATTATTAGTGGACTACCAAAGGTAGCACCCGAGGTAAGGGTAGGAGAGAAACACTGAATACACATCCTGAATGACTCTCATTGCCCTTGTTACCATTTCATAAGCGGATATCACACAGTACAGCAACAAAACAATCATTATCCCTCTCCCTGCTCTGAAAAATATTATCACAAAGGAACGCATATATGCTCACACATATGTACCAGACCCACATGAACAGACCAAGCAACATTGTGACCAGTGGTTCTGTACCTAATATGAACAAATGCTTAGAATCAAATTTGTTTCCAATACACTCTGGGCAGATCTGTTGTTATCTCAACCCTTTGTGCCGCATACTAGGCACCAGTTAAGGTTGTCTTAGGAATGGTATTCTCCAATTTAGTGCTTCTGCTAAGAGCATGCACTGCTCCCCCTACCCTCTCCAATTGGAGGCACAAATGATGAAGTTGAAATAAGAACAATTTACTGAACAGTAACAGCAACAATACTAATGACAGAGGGAACAAGAAAAGAAATAATTCACGTAGAAACATCCCTGACAATAGACAAAACTGCATAGCTCCCTCTGCCACATTATTTCAGCTGGAAGGAATCCCTTTTGTCTGGAAGAGAGTCCCTTTCCCCTGCCCTCAGCAGTGTCATGAGATGGTATAGAATAACCTCTGTGTCCTAGCCATGCCTCCTCCCAACTACTGCAAAAACTGACCCTCTCTTGGTGAGAATCATGACACAATGGCCGTTAGTAACCTGTGATTCTGTGTTAGCACATCCACCTCATGTGCTGCCGATTTCCTGCACGATATCTGAGCACTTAGCCAGGAGAGACACAGTATCCTTGCAGAACACTAATTTTTTCTTTCCCAGGTGTTTCACAGTCATGTCAATGCAGTGATCAGCAAGATCGGAGGTGAATGGTAGGATATGTGATTACAGCACTTGAAATTTAATAATAAATCCCATTTGCAGGTAACTGTGTAAAATGAGAGTGAACAGCTTTTCCAAATAAAGCTTTGGGATAGACATTTGACTGCTTTTTGGTTGCCTCACTGTGCTCTGCTTCCCATTCTTTGAACTGGGAAGCAGTTGAAAACTCCAGGTGGACACAGACACTGCTGAAGTGCCACCTTGATGTAGCAAAGCTAGATGTGGCCCTTAGGTGGAGAAATGTTTTTTTGCCATCTTACGAACAGGTACCGATGGGGAGCCCTTCCTCTAGCCTCCGCCTTCAAAGACCTCTCTGCTGACTTTCCTCTCATCCTCCCTGCAGTTCTTCACAGAGTATGGTCCTGATTACGTGCTGGAGATCACACCAAGCTGCAGACCAGACCGCAATGAGCCACAGAGAATTCAAGAAATTCTGAACTCTATCAAAGGTGCGTTGTCCAAGCCAAACTCCTGCTTCAGGCTTACAGGTCTTTTTAGAGAGGGCTTTGGAAGAGCTCATTGGAGTCTTTCTCACTGACTGGAAAGATGAACCACATTCACTTGGCTGCTCATTAGTGCACAGTGTCATTTGCCTCCCACATCCCTTGGGATTTTCAGGGTTGGTGGTACAGAGTTATGGGTTCCTGTAGCGAAAGTTGCCATTGCCTTTGCTCTGGCTGGGCAGGAGAGCATGGGGTCTAGTCCTTATTGGAATCATAGAACATCCCAAGTTCTAAGGTACTTCAAAGATCATCTGGTCCAAACTTTCATGGGAAAGAGAGCACAGACAAGATTATCTAGCAACCTGTCCAGTCACACAGTCCTGAAAACTTCTGAGAGTGAAGCCACTACCACATCCCTGTGGAGTTTGCTCCAGTGATTGATTGTTCTCACTCTAAAAAAAAAAAAAACAACAAAACTTAAAATAAGGTGAAATCTCTCCTGGTGCAACTCACACCTGTTGTCCCTTGTCCTCTCCATGTGGCACCTTGTGAAGAGAGAGCCTCTGTCCTCTGAAGCCTACAGAGTAGGCTTCAAGTATTAGATTACTGTGATGAGGTCCGTCCTAAGCCTTCTGATCACCTTTGTGGACCTCCTTTGGACGCTCTCTGCTCTGTCCATGTCTTTTGTGATTTCTGGGGATCATGACTGGACACAGTACTCGTCATTTGTCAGCTGCACCTGGAATGAGATGATCCAATTTCTCTTAGTAATGCTACTACACATGCTGCACAGGATCCAGTTTGCTTCACTGCTGCAGCAGCACACTGCTGGATCCCATTCAGCTTGCTGCCTGTCAGGACCCCTACATCCATTTCCACAAAGCTGCTTCCCAGTCACACAGATCCCAGCCTGAACTGGCTACCATCTATCTCAAGTACAGGACCTTGCTTTTGTCTTTGTTAAACTTAAGACTGTTCTTTTTAGCCCAGTCTTCCAGCCTGTCCAGCTCTCTTAAGATGGCTCTCCCTTCTGATGTGTTCACCTCAGCACCCAATTTGGTGCTGTGGTTGTTTTCAATCTCATTATCCAGGTCATTTATGATGTTGAGCAGTATAGGGCCCAGTATCAGTCCCTGGCTGCAAGACCATGTAAAAACTATTGATCCCCACCCACTGGGAACTCCCTGTGAGACAGCTCCTTCCCTATCCCCTTTGCAGGCCACCCATCCAGTCTGTGTCTTTCCAATTGCTCCAGGAGGCTGTGGGAAATAGCTCTCTGGAACTGGGGCAGATCTCCAGCAGGCAGGACTTCAAGCTCCTTAACTCCAGTCCAGCAGCTGAGTGAGCTCTGTCAGCTCCATTCAAACTCATTCAACGCCCTTATCTGTCTTGTCCCTCTCTGCCAGAGGGGCTGGGAACAGGATGATGGGGCTTGGCACCCTTTTTCCATCTGTGTGTGTTGCAGTGTGCAGGTGTTAGAAGTAGGGTAGGAAGTGCAGTGGCCATGGATGCCTTCGGGTGTCCATTGCGAAGCATGGGCCAATCCTAGGGAGAGGACATCCCCTCCTTGGGGACCTGTCCAAGAGGGTAGGAGGAACAGCATCACTCCAGAGCTCAAGGGAGGGCTGTGCACTCCTGTCTGTGAATCCAGCCTGAAAAAAGGACGAGGCAGCAGGGAGTGAGCATGTGCCTCTTGGATGCACAAAATCCCGAAACAGCATTCAGCATAGTAAAAGCAGTGGCAGGGTCCCCCAGTGGTAATTTCCAAAGCCTGGCTCGAACAAGGGCAGCAGCCTCTGTAAAGAGAGTGAGGGATGAGCAGGGACTGAGATGTGTGCTGAGGCTGGAATTCCTACATCATGGTCTAGTCTGTCAGGCATGGGAGTGCTACCCCTTGCCAGGTCACTCCATCAGGCTGAAATATCAGTGGAAATACCCTTTTCTGCTTCCTTTTATTTGCAGGGAATCTGAAGCACGTTGTTTAGCAGAAAAGGAAGGCTCAGGCAAGAGCATTTCCTGTGGGGAAGACAACATATTTATGTGAACAACTGGTGAAATTTGTGGCTGCAGGGAAACTTCTGGAGAAAATACTGTTGGTTGGTTAATTTTTTTCTCTCTTTAAAGAAGAAAAGCTGCTGCATGCCACAAGCACTGTGGTTCTCCCCAGGCAGGAGTGTGGGCCCTTCAGCCACAGCCTTCCAGCGCTGGCAGAGCCTCCCTTGGTCCTTTCTCTTTCCTTTTTTAACACCACAGTTTGTTCTCACAACTGCTTTTAAATGTATTTTAAGAGGGGCTGCTCAGAGCTGTGAGCCCTCCCCAGCTGGAGCCAGGTGCTGTGTTACCTACCTGGCAGGGCCACAGCCTCAGAGCTGCCCACTCGGGAAGTAGAGCCTGAGGGCTACCCTGGGGCACCATAGGTTGTGTCTCTTACCCACAGAAAGGCACAGCCATTGTGTTTTTAACTGGGAATTTTTTTAAAAATAAAATGCTTGAAATACTCCTCCAGCCCTTTCCTTTCTTCTTCTACCCACCCTGCCTTGCCAGTGCTCTTTTCCATAGCACCCCCTCACCCCCACTGCAGAGCCATTTGTGAGCTCCTGAAATCCTGCACAGAGAGGCCAGACCCTGGAGAGCCTCTCAAGAATGTCGAGGGAGATGCAGGGCATTGTGGCAGATCTTGGATGAACTTCCAGATGCTCCAGTGCCCCATGAGAGCTACGACGAGGTGTCTCAGCAAGGGAACAGGTATACAGGTATCTGGGGCAGATCTCTCCCAGTGCCAGGAGCCATGGAGCCTGGTCTCTGCCGCCCTTGTCCCCTCATTCTCCTGGCCCATGGACTTTTTATTGTGCTGGGTTTTTTAAAGATGTCCAGTCACTGTGGGAAAGCGTATTTCCTGTGGCTTTAATTAGATTATGCTGGAAGAAACAGAAAGACAAACGCGTTCCCAGCCTGGCCTTGGCTTTGTTTTTTGCTTTGTTGTTTTTCACTGCTGATTGAAGCAACAGGAAGTCTGATGTGGAGATAAGTCAGCAGGATGTGGCTCCCGTGACTCCTGACCCCTTCCCTACTTCCATGTACCCCTGGCACTTGGTGTGGTGTGCTGTGCTGTGCTCTGGAGAGACCAGTCTTCTGTCGTCTCTCTTGTGTGACTGCTGGCAGGAGGCTGGTGCTGCCACTGCCCCAGCAAAGGATCCCAGTGCCTAGGGGAGATGTCAGGCTTGGGGGCTGCCCATCCAGGGAAAAAGATGAGGAGTGAGAGAACAGAGAAGCTGGCCAGCTGCTGCCTCTGACCCACCTCAGGGCCCCATATGCTCTGTCCCCACAGGAGGCAGACTGCCCTTGTGAGCTGCTGGAGCTGTTTCAGGAACACAGGTGGGAAAATAAACAATAGGAAACCCCACAAGTGTCAAGTGTTGTGGCTTTTAGGTGAGGTGCCTCTTGGGTGGAAATCCCCACATCCAGAGTGGGATGCTCGCCTTGCTACCCACGCAAGGGGCAGAGGTAAGCTGGGGCGCCGTTCCAGTTCCCTTCCTGTCTGGGTACGTCGCTGGACCCCACCCTCCCGGGGCAGCCCGCGCCCCTCTGAGCGCTGCCGTGTCCTCGTAGACGCCGGAGATGAGCTGTTTACAGCCCTTTCCCCGGGGCACGAAGGACCTCACGGTGGTGGCGATCCTGCGCTGCTATCCTTTTGGGGCCGAGGAGATGCCTGCGGTGGAGACTCCGCCTGCTCCCCCGCCCCTGTAGCCCCCCCAAGGCAGGTCTCAACCTCCTGGCCAGCTTGTGCCTGCAGAAGCTCCGCGTCCAGAACCGCGCCCCGGGGAGACCCTGGAGCCCTACGGAGCCCGCTCGCCTGGGGCTTGGGGACGCAGCAGCGGGGCGCGGGGAACCGCCCCTTCCAGGCCGCTGGCCCCGGCCTCTCTAACTCGCCCGAGTGGACGTCCGGTGGACAAGGTGCTCAGGTCGCTGGTGGTGGAGCTTGGCCTCAACAGGGCGGATGAGCTGCCGGAGCTCTGGCTCGGTCGCCACAAGCTCAAGTCCCCGCCGGACCTGGCGGCCGGCTACTGAGGCTGGAGCGCGGCTGGGGCGGAGGGCTCCTACCTCACCCCACCAGTGGGCAGCGTCCCGGCTGCCCCAGGTACCGGCGCTGCGGGCGCAGGGAACGCTCGGAGTGTGGGAAGAGGCGGGAGGAGGAGCTGGGGCCGCGCTGCCTGCCCTAAAACGCGCAGGCGTCGCGGTGGGCCCGGCAGGCGAGGGTCTCAAGCTGCTGTGTAAAAAAATCCGGAAGGATCGTTGTTCCGACGGCTGTGCCCCTTGTCCATTTCGGCGAAGGACATTGTGTGAAGCAGCCTTTGATGGAAGGAGGGTGAGCACCCCGCAGCTCCAGTGCGTCTTCTCGCCTTATGATGTTCCCATCCTGTTGTTAAAGGTCATACAACTTTCTTAGTAACTTTTCTAGTTAAAATTTCTAATTAATTGTTTTAATCAATCATGAACAGTGTAATTTTCCGCCGTAGCCAAACACTCAGCAAGGTTTGTCATAAGCTGCTGTTGTGGAAATACAGGTCGAGGAAATTACTAAAACTTTTAAGTTTTGCTAAATCAACCTTGGTATGCTTCATTGGACTAAGAATGGGAGAGATATAGTGCTGAAACTGGACCCACGGAATACAGAATTTATAGACTACAAGAACATTTTGCAGAACCCAGAGATAAACGAACAAAGACAATTCAGCAATTGTCTCGTCTGGAAAAAAGATAAGATAATCACAAGACTGAAAATGTAGGCTAATTAGCATGAGAAGCAAGAAATATATAACCAGTAGAAGATAAAACACTAATTAATGAGGAGAACTATGTATTTTATAGACAATGAACATTAATTCCTTTGCTAAAGTGTATAAATAGTGAAAAGTTTTGAAAGTGTGCTTGTATCATAGGTGAAGCTCCCCTTATGCACCTGGCGCTGTGAATAAAGTAATGCTGCTCTCTAAACATAGAGTTTCATTTATCCCGACGTTTTCAGTGACAGTGTCACCCTGGGGAATGGGACCTCTGTCCCAGCCACACCCTGCTACGGGAGCACTGCTATGGAGACATGCTAGTGTGGGGCTGTTGCACTCTTTGGGCTGCCTGGCAGGATGCGGGGGCTTGGGACTGTCCCAGGGACTCCGGAGCACTGTGGGGACACGTCGGCGGCCCTGTGGGGGCAACTGGAACCGCTTTATCCCCGAACCGCCTTCAGGAGTGAGCGCTAAGGCCCGGCAGGTTTGGGGGCTGCATGGGGTCCCGGTTCTACCCCGGGAGGGGCCGTGGTAGGGGGAAGGCACAGGCGTGGGAGGGCAGGTGTGGGCAGGGAGAGGTCCCGGCACAGGTGTTACCCCTGGCTCGGCTCTCGATGCTACCACACTCTCCCAAACCGCAGGGCCAGAACGTGGCGGGCTGTCCCATCCCACCAGCCATGACCACAGTGCCCGGCTAGGAGCAGGGAGTCCCGAAGCGGGGTGTCCCGAAGCGGGGTGTTCCGAAGCGGTGTGTCCCCGTCGGGGTCGCCAGGAAGGGACAAGCCCTCCCAATCTATTCGTCACCTCGCGGGCGGCCCTGGACCTCCGAGCCGCCAGGGGGCGACGCACGTCGCTGCCGCCATGCTTTGTTCTTCCGCGGCGGGCCGGAAGCACCAGCCCTTTCGCGGCAGAGCGCAGCCATGGTGAGAGCGCGGGGGTGCTGCTCCCTGCCGTCATCCGCCGCCATCCGCCGCTCACCGCGGGCTATGGTCGCCCCACCCAGGCGACAAGCGCGGAAGGGAGCCCGGCGCTAGAGTCCGAGGGGCGGGAGTCTCAGGGGGCCGGGGAGGGATGGCTGAGGGGGAGCGGGCCTGGCGGCGGCCCCTTAGCACACCCCTTATCACGTCCCGTCTTGTAGGCCCGCGGCCCCAAGAAGCATCTGAAGCGCGTGGCTGCACCCAAGCACTGGATGCTGGACAAGCTGACGGGCGTTTTCGTGAGTGCGGGCCTAGTTTGGTGTTAAAGCTGGGGTCGGGCTTGGGTTTGGGGTTGAGACGGGTCGGAGGTGGCGCCAGGGGTCGTGGTAGCCGCAGTCACATCAGGAGAAGTGTTCTGGTGCTGCGTGGGAGCGAGCGGTGAACAGGGGCAGTTGAACACGGCAGGAGGTGTTTGTTTAACGTTAGGATCTTTGTGAATAACGTTCGTATTCCACTGTTTGCAGAGGATGTGATGGGGTCGTTGGATATTCTCTTAACCTGCCTATTGTGCTTTTCCATCTCTGGGTTGAGATGGATGGTTGTGCTCTGTTGGGGGCTGTGCTCTGTTTGTGAAGCTGGCAAGACATGGGGGAAGCTACTGTGAATACCAAGAACAGAGAGCTTCAGCCGGTCGCCGCCTGCGTGGCAGCTGCACTTTGTGCTGCTGCCCTTCCGTGCTCTTGTGGGAGCTGTTGGCGCCATGGTTTCCTTCTCTGGGGTGGTTGATGCTGCTTGAGCCTCTAGCAGAAACCTTCTGTCGGCAGGCACCCCGCCCATCAACAGGCCCACACAAGCTGAGGGAGTGCCTTCCCCTCATCATCTTCCTGCGCAACCGGCTGAAGTATGCTCTGACAGGAGATGAGGTCAAGAAGATCTGCATGCAGAGGTTCATCAAAATAGATGGCAAAGTCCGCACCGACATCACCTATCCTGCAGGCTTCATGGGTGAGTAGGGTTGGGGCAATTTCTTAGGCAGCTGTTCTGCACTGGCAGAGGGTGTTTTGCAGGGCTGGCATTATTTGAGGGGCAAGGTTTCCCTGCTGGAGATGAAGAAAAGAAATGTATAAGCAGTTGTTACTTAGTTTAAAATTGTGCACTGCAGTGAATACCATAGACAGTTACCTGTAGCCTGTAAGTGCCTGCTTGACCTGGGTAAATTGATGTTCAGATTCCAGCCTTCAGCAGTTTTTGCTAATTTGCAGTCTGTCACAGCAGAAGATGTGAGCCTGTGCTCAAGGGTACATCCTAACCTCATCAATCACACCCTAAGTGTTGTTCAGCAGTCCCTGCTTCTTTTTAAAATGTGATCTTGAGCCCAAGTTAGGGTCGTGTAATGAGCTGGTAACAGTTGCTATTATATTTCCCTGTCTGCAATCAGATGTCATCAGCATTGAGAAGACAGGTGAGCATTTCCGCCTAGTATATGATACCAAGGGCCGGTTTGCTGTTCACCGCATCACACCTGAGGAGGCCAAGGTGAGGAGCTTTGTGGTGTAAGCGTGGGCCCGGTTGGGTTTGGTTGGGACAGTGCTTCTCTCTTTGGCATCTCCTGAAGGAGAGCGGATTTCTCTCTTCCCTGACAGCTGAGGCCGCACTGCACTTGAGATTGGGACGCTCAGGGTTGTAGTGAAGCCTGTGTTGGGAGGAGATCTCTTTGTTACATAAAAGTAGTTCACAGATGGGTGTAGGGGCATTGTGTGGTGCTAGAGATGATGCTGTTGGCATGGGCTGCATCGGAGAGTTTTGGGGTGGAGGAGAGTCTTGGCTTGCCAGTTAACAGTGACCATAAACAGGGAATGTCTGTGGTGTAAAAGGCTTGAACTTCTTCCCAGGACAACAGAACTGCCTACTCACCCTGAATGCTGGGGAGCAACTTCCTCGTGCATTCCCTTAACCCAGGCATGATGTGCCTGAGCTGCAAGGCCACGCTCTGGTTTGCATCTCTTTTAAGGCAGGCTGTGCAGGCACGCAGCTGTGTGGATGGCAGAGCTGGCTGTGCTGGAGCCAACTGTGGTGTGGTTCTCCTGGTGATGTGCTTCTCTGACTACTACTCTGTGTTATCTGTGAGGTCCAGAGGGGCTATGAAGGAGTTAGGGTGACAGGCAGGAGGGAGATCAGTGCTCTGGAGGGGACAGATCTCTCTTTGGTCCTGGAGAAATGCAGCCTCTGTCTCTATTGTGTGCCCATGGGGTTCAGGGAAAAATAAAGGAATTGCCTTGGTAAAGACTTCTCTGTGAAAATGCAGCCAGTGTTTTTGGGGAGGCTGAAGCGCAAGGTGGGCTGCTGCTCCCAGCAGCAAAGGTGTTTTCGGGTGGGGCTGTACCAGAGCTGCATGGCAGCTGTTCAAAAGTAGTTACTGAGGCAGGGAGCTGGACAAGTCACTCCGTGGGCTTACAACATGAGTGTCTGGCTGTTCTCGTCCATGGCATTGCTTGCTTCTTCAGCTGAGAAGTGTTGGATTTTGTTTGCAGTACAAGCTGTGCAAGGTGAGGAAGATATTTGTGGGCACCAAAGGAATCCCTCACTTGGTCACTCATGATGCCCGCACTATCCGCTATCCAGACCCCCTCATCAAGGTGAACGATACGGTCCAGATTGACCTGGAGACAGGCAAGATCACAGACTTCATCAAGTTTGACACAGGTAGGTCTTGCATCCCATTAAAGCACTGTACTCTTCCCCACTGTGGAGAGCAGTGTAGAAGTTAAATGCTAGGTATGTTGGCACTGAAATAGAGGGGCAGTGGTGTCAACCTTGGGAAGCGGTTTGTTTCCCAGGAGCATGTCCACCTGGAGCTGGAGCAGGGGATTCTTCCTGTGTCCTGGCAGTAGGAAGCATTTGGCAGGGACTTGGCAGTTCTGAGGCACCAGGTAGAAGCAGTGAGCTGGTGGGGCGGTGCTTCAGCTTGTCTCTTGGTGGTGAGAGATGGTTTCAGTCACAGATCTGTGAGTAGTGCTAGCACAGGTGGGATGGGAATGTTTGGTATGGGCAGAGAGCCCAAGTGGAAGGACTTTACAGCATGTGGTGCCAGCTCTTGTCACACCTTTATTCCCTTACTCAGGTAACCTGTGCATGGTGACTGGCGGTGCCAACCTGGGCCGTATTGGGGTGATCACCAACCGGGAGAGGCACCCTGGATCGTTTGACGTGGTTCATGTGAAGGATGCCAACGGCAACAGCTTTGCTACCAGGCTGTCCAACATCTTCGTTATTGGCAAAGTAAGGCCGTGAAGGCACCAGGTGGGGGGTTCTCTTCTCTTGTGAGGGGCTACTGGCTGAGGCAAAGAGCCCTGGTGTTTCCTTAGGTAGCTGTCTCCCCACACAGTGGAGCTTCAGTGCTGGCCTGAGTTCTGACTCAGCTCCCTGTATTTCTTCCTGCTCTGGGAAGGGGAAGAAGCATTTGCAACTTTAGGAGTATGAGTATGTTTTCAAGAAGCAGCCCTGAATCCTGAGAGCTGGGGGCCGAGCAGTGCTCAGACGTTGGTGTGATCTGGGCAGCTGTTGCGACTCCCAAGTACCTCCCACAAAGCCTTTGCTGTTTTGCCATCTCTGACAGGCTCTTTGTCCAGGTTGTGGAGGGGTGGTGTTTTGGTTTTGGCTGAACTGCATTCTTCACAGATGTGACTGAAAGGCAGCTGTAGACCTGTGCATCCTTGGCACCTTCCTCAGGGGCCTCTGCTGCACCAGTGCTGCCATCATGTGTACCTGACCCAGCATGAGCAAGGATAGGTTTCTGCTTTCCCCCTTAGAGGGAGAGCTGTGTTGCTATCTGGATTTCCTGATGTGGTTTCTTCTCCCTTGCTGCAGGGCAACAAGCCATGGATCTCCTTGCCTCGTGGAAAGGGCATCCGCCTGACCATTGCTGAAGAGAGAGACAAGAGACTGGCGGCCAAGCAGAGCAGCGGATAAAGTCCAGCTCAGGCTGGCTCTGGTGCTGTCAGTGTGTTAATTAAACCATTTACTACATGGCTCTGACTGGCTGGGGAGCTTCCTGGGGCTCGAGTGGGGAGCCATGCTGCCAGTGCCAGGCCTTGCTCTTCAGAAGGTCCTGCTTCTCTGGGGGGACTCCCGTCAGTCTACTACCATAGCCTTATTCCAGAAAGACAAGGAGGAAGGGGGGGAGAGCCTTCAGACTGCTCTCTCTGTCCCGGGAAGGTGTTGGCACAAACGTTCCTGGATGTGCAAGAGGAGCAGGGATAGGGGGAGAGCTAGCTGGGCTCTCCTGTAGCCAGTAGTGCTAGGTCAGCTTGAGGGTTTACCCCAGCTGTGTTGGCTTCAAGGGTGTTGGCACTCAGTGTCCCAAGTGTGGCTGGTGGCAGTGCATTGGGGAGATCACTCAGGGGCTGCCCTTCAGTGTCTTTTCTGTGGAGGGTGGAGGGTGCAAGTGATCACACTGGCAGCCTGGACTAAGCGGGAGGGGAATGGGCTGCTGGGGACACTGACCACCAGCCTGGCAGTGGGCTGATGCCCTGCAGGAGCCAGGGAGCTGGGGACCAGTTGTGGCTTTGGGAATGGCCCTGGAGGTTAAGGTAGGCTGGTGTGGGCACTGTGCTCAGTCAGCAAGGGCAGCTGCACAACTGGGCTGTGCCAGCAAGGGTGCAGGAGGCACTGTAGGGAAGGGGAGGCTGTGCCTGGGCATGGTGTGCAGGCTCGGGGCACCAGGTCCAGGCAAGATACGGGAACTGTGGAGCGGTGCTAGTGGAGGGATGGAGGCATAGAAGAGGCTGAGGGCACAACCTCTACTCTGCTTAGCCTGGGGAAGAGGAGTCCTAGGGGCTCTCCCACTCTACCTGCCTGCATTGGCCTTGTGAGCACCTGTCTTCCAGAATGGATGGGGCACAGATGTGCACGTTGGGAAAATTGGCATTTTTATTGGCTTCATCGGGTGTTCGTGGTGAAATGTAATTGAGCCTCATGAAGTGTCTGCAGCCAGCTGTATTCTGACGTTAGACTCTCAGGAAAGCTGAATGCCTGTGGCACTGCCCATGCTCCCATCCCTTGAGTGTCGCTGTGTTGCTCCCTTTGGATGCTGTGCAGGCTGAGAGCAGCAGCATCTCCAGGGACTTTGATGGTGCTCACAGGTGGGCACTGGTGCTTGGGCTGTCCTGTGATGCACAGATGTGAGCAGCCAGAAAGCTAAAATCCCCACATTTTTATGCACAGAGCCAAAAGCAAAAACTACTTAGTTTTTATGTTGTGAAAAAGCTTTAGAAAATTGCCAAATTGAATATTTGGGAAAGTAAAACCCAATTTTTATAACCAGCAAAAAAACTCCAAAATAGCAATGAAGGCAACAACTGGGAAAATTTGGGGTGAAATGTTTGCAGTTTGGGGGTGGGCACTGCAGTGGATTATCCAGTGTGGGTCAGTTAGCCAGATTAGGTTGCTTCGTGTGGGTTATCCCAAATGAACTGTCTGCTGAGCATTATCGCGGGTGGATCTGGTGTATGTCATCTCTTTGTGTTTCTCGTGCATCTCCCCGCCTCCGTCTGTGTCCTTTCCCCGCTCCTTGTCTGTGACCTCCCGCTCTGCCGCCCCTCCAGGCGCGGCTCTGCGGGGCTGCCCGGGCCGGGACTCTGCCGAGCCGCGCTGGCGGGCGCCACCATCCGGTCAGCAGCTGCTCCTGCAGCCAAGAAAGCCACGAATGCGCGTTGACGGAAAAAAGAGGGGGGGGTGTCTCTCCCTGCTGCCACACCCTGGCCAAAATGCCGAACTGCAGGTAAACAGCTAAGCCCGCCTGTGCGGGGTCACGGTGGGAGTCGAATCCCGGTGGGGACACGCCGCTGCCGTCCCACGGGCACCACGTCGGCGCTCGGAGTGCAAAGCGCGGAACTGCGGCGCCACTGCCGCCCAACGTTTGAGTGCCCCTCGGGGCCGCTGCCGTGCCGGGTACCCGTGCGGGTGCTCGGGAGCGGCGTGGCAGAGCACTGGGAGCAGGGCCCGGCGGTGGTGAGAGATGAGGTCGCGGCAGCGGTGAGATGACAGAAAGCCTCAACGAGTGCGGAAGAGCCGCCTCGGGGCCGCTCGGAATGGTGGAGAAGAAGCTGCAGCCCACCCATCGCGGCTCCCGGCCCGGGCGGAGGCGGTCACATCCCCAGGCAAGAGCTGGGCGCCTCTCCGTTTCGCCAGAGCTCCACTGAGCCTCCACCGACCCTGTTCGCCCTGTGCCCCTGCCTCAGCTCCAGCATCGCCCCTGAAACCTGCCCTGTCCACTGGCCTCCCCCAGCGGCAGGTTGGCCGTCGAGGTGTCCCCAGAAGCCCCTGCAGAAGGAGGGATTCGTGCAACGTATCTACAGTAGTAACAGTCGCTGCTGCTTCTTTCCCTCTGCTAGAGACCGCACTAAGCGGTCTAAGTGACCGTTCTTCCCCAAAGCATCCCCAGGCGATGCCAGTGACTGCACTGGGGCTTGCATGGGTCGTTAGTGTCACCGAAACTGCGGGAAAAACAAAAACAACTCTCCAACGTTTTTAGAGAATCAAGGCATTATTTTATTCTGGCCACGACGTTGTTCTGGCCAGGATGTGCAACAGAAATAATTTCATCCACACTTTACCCGGGTTGTGCAGAGAAAATAATTCCATGAATCAGTTCTTTACTAGTTTTTGCACATATTTTGTACAGTCAAAACCCATAGAAATTCATGGGTTCAATGTTCATTATTCCCAAGTCACGCAGTTCGTAGTATTTGGCTTCCCATGTCAGGGGTGATGTCTGCAGCTCCCCCTCCCCCCAGCTCACCATTCACCTGAGCTCAGATGGAGTCATTTGTGCCACACCAGACAGCAGGAGAACTTCTTGGAAGATGTTTTCCAGCGAGATTTATTGTAGGCAGCTCTGAGGGGTCTTAGCGAGGGGGGAGGGGGCTAGGAACACGCAGAAGGACCTCTTTGCTGAAGGGGCATCTTGACCAAGAAGCAGGTGACTGGAGGTGTGTCAGAGGTTATATTCGGGGAGAAGGTGGGAGGGAAGGATGCTGTGTAACCAACAGAGAGAGGAGGCATAGATGATAGAACGAGGGAAAAGCCAACAGGAGTACTTTGGGGGAGTGGCGTGGGGTGTTAGGTCACGGGGGATACAAGACACAAAGAACTTTCTAGGCTTGGGGTGTTGCTGTACAAGCAGGCACTTTTTCATTTGCATAAGAAAAGCAGCAAACTCTGGGAAATGAGGCTGGGCTTTCCCTATAATTCAAACTAAGGCTTCTTCCCAAGGCAAACAGGTTTTGTCTCTACCATTACCATCTCCCACATCGACTGTGATAAATAAAAGGGCAAGGAGATCTTCTTCTCCAGATAATAGTCTTTATTAAAGAAAGGGCCTAGGAGGGGGTCAGGATGCGTGCGCACACCCACTGTCCTAAGACAAGCTGGAGGAGGAGGAGCGCAGAGCTGTCCCTTGCTGAAACAGGCAGAGCTAGGGCCTTTGTCCTCGCGGGATACACCCAAAGGCTCTGTAGGATGGCTCGGAGTCTAGGGTCCTCTGTCACGCTCGGCACTACTCCAGTCATGGAGACTTGGCTCAGACTTGTCTGGGGGATTGGATGGCTCGTCTCGATGTTGCTCTTTCACAGTGGTTACTTTCAGCTCTTAATGTTGCACGGATCTCTGTCTTTTTGGTCACTAGTTACTGTTGCCTACTCCTCATTTGCATGCGCTAGTTTCTCTGGGAACAGTGGGTGTCATGCCCGATGCAGGGTACAGGAAGTAGGAAGTGGGGACACACAACTGGGGGAACAGAACTTCAACAAGTAACAGGTAACTGAGAACCATTAACAATTAACAACAGGAGCTTTAATTAACCTCTGGATTCCGGGGCCTTCTTATTCATTACATCGACGGTCGTTAATAGTCGTTACTGGTTGTTTTCTCTCATGTATCTTCTGTGCTACTCCGGTCCCTTGAGTTGTTAAGCTCATCAGACCTCACCTGGTGAACTAGTCCCCTGAAAAGAAACTCCAATTTCCTTCTCCCGGGGCAAAGGTGAACTAAACTGACTAAAGTTATATTTAAAAAAAATTAAACTGTATATAATTTCCAACGTTAGTACTGGCCTTGCTCCTTAAAGAGCATGGGTTGAAGAGGGACAGGATGAGCACTTCCTGGCTCAGACAGGAGCTGCTGTGGCAGAGGCTGGAGAGGCCATAAAAAAGGCAAGGAAATAAAAATTGGAGGCCATCTGGCAGGTCTCTCTACAGACAAGTGAAAGCCTGCCTCTCTGGCTGAGAAGGGGAAAGATGCATCCAAATTGGTAAATTTTCCCAGCGGTGCCAAGAATCAGAGCTGAAGTGAGTCCAAGGTCTCTTGGGCCCTGTCTCCCCTCTTGTGTGTCTCAGGGCCCTGACCCCCTGTTTTTTTGCATGCTGCTGTGACTACTTTATTTTGCTCCCTGTATGTCTCCTTTTGTCTCCATTTTGCTTCTTCTTCCTACCACACTCCCTTTCCTTTTTCTCTCTGTGCTTCTGTCCCACACCAGTTCTCTCTCCTTTTTACTTCCTCTGTCTCTCTTCTGCAGCTTACAGCTGTTTTTTCCTTCTCCATCAATTTGTTCTGAGTTGAATCTGCCTCTTTTCCCCTCACAATTTATCTGTCCTATTCTTTGGCATTTTTTTTTTCCTCTCTGTACCTCTGTCTACTGCAGTGCGTCCCTGAATTCCTATCTGTTTCCCTCCTTCCTTTTGTTTCTCTCTCTATCCTTTTGTTTTGCTAACTGTTGCTGTTTTTTTCAGTTCTGGATCTCACTTTGTGTTATAAATGAGTAAGATGACGGTTAGCTCTCACAATTAAGAGATGAATATTATGTGTATGTTAAGAAAAGTTTAATAGATGTACAGTTATGTTATTTTTATATGTTCTTCCCATAATCCTCTTTCCCTTCCCCCTTCTATTGTCTCTGATCGGGGCATATGTGGGAGGGCAGGTTTGTTACTAGGAGGCACGGCACGGCAACATCTGGCCCCCAATCAAGTTGTAAGAAAGTAATCTCCACCAATGGACAGCAGAAAAGCAGTTGACTGACAAGACTTTGTGGGGGGCCAAAGGATAAAAAGCAGAACATCCATTTTCTAGACAAGCACGTGGCTGCTGATCAGGGAGACTTCTAGCACTGTAATTTTTCCTTATTCAGTCCTTTGTTATATTTTTGTTAAGGTTTAATGAAGCTTCGAAAATTTAAAAGTGAGTGTCATTTCTCACACTTTCTCTTTCCACTTTCCTGTTCATTTATTAGTCTCTCTGATCCTTTTGCTGTTTCCCGACTCTGATATTTATTACTTGACCCATCTGGCCTCGTTTTTTTCTTGTTCTTCATAGCTCTGTTATTCTCTGTTGCTCTCACTGTCTCTATCCCGGTGTCCTGCTCCCTGTCCTCCCTTTCACATTATCCCACTTTCTCATTCCCTATCCCTTGCCTGATTTCTATATTGGTCTTTTCTTCCTCCTGTCTTTTTCTTGTTGCTCTGGCCTGCTGCCTGTTCTGTTGCTTTTTTTTTTTTTCCCATTGCTCTGCTTCAGTCCTGTCATTTCTTCTGCTCTCTCTGTCTAGATGTTTATAAATGTAGAGACAGATGGGTTTGTGAGAAACAACACTCACTTTTAAATTTTAAAGGTTTATTAGGTTTATTAAACCTTAACAAAATATGACAAAAGACTCAATAAGGAAAAATGAAAGTGCTGGGAGCATGGAACTAAACCACCATGTGCTCACCTACAAAATGGCTGCTTCACCTTTTATACTCTTGGTGTTGCATCAGGTAACCCTAACCCCGTCCAAAGTCTGTCAGTCAACTCTTTTTTGCCGTCCATTGGTGGAGACTGCTTCCTTGCACCTTGATTGGAGGTCAGGTGTTGTCATACAGCACCTCCTGGTAGCAAACCTGCCTTCTTCCCAAATGCCCCATGCAAGGGGCACAGGTACACCCTCTCCCTCCAAATGTCCTGACTACCAAGACCGTCCCTTGGCAACTGTATGGGGGGGAAAGGGGGCTATGGGGAGAACAGAGAATGTCCAAACAACAAATCACAGTAACATAAGTATATATCAATAAAATTTCTCTTAACATACACTTATTCATCCCTTAATTGTGAGAGCCAGCCATTGCATTACCAATCTATAGCAGGTTTGTGCAGAAGTGATTTTACAATGGTTGCAGAGTATTTTGAAGTTTATTTCCTTAATGACTGGTAAGGAATGGACCTGAGCCATGAGTTCAAATATGCTCACTGTCTGTATTCTCTGGTGAGGGAATGCTCTATGGAACTTGTCTGCTGGCAGAGATTAGGGTTTGTTAGTCTGAGCCTTTGAAAATGTCTGTTTGTGCCTTGAATAGGAGGTGTCCTTGAATATGAGACACAGAATATGGAAGTATTGCCCTTCCAAAGCCATCTGAAGATAACGAAGACTGTTAGACTGTTGCATACAGGTTTTACTGGCATTTCGTTTTCTTTTGAGGGAAATTTGAAATTTGATACTTGCTTATGGATATTATTGCAATAATAGTGGTCTGTGTGAAAATAATCACAGTATTGTGAAGTGCCTTCTACTACTTTCCCCCCCTCCCCTTTTCTTCAGGGGAATAAACTTATACTTCAATAGTAGTGTAACTTATTCCACGCAGAGTTCATGACTTTGGGAATGCTAGTAAAGTTAAAAGGTTCGAACTCTTCCCTGTGGTGCAAGCTCATAGAAATGAACAGCCTCACTCCTCTGTCAGGTTTTGGTCATTTTAAGTATCAATAATTGCATTCATCTCCAACACACATACGCAGGTATTGAGTTGATGCTGTGCATTTCATGTGCTCAATTCACATTTATTCCCTGAGGCTACTGATGATTCAAGGCTTTTTTACTTTGATCCACAGAGGTGAAATATTCTGTCTGACAAGCTCTTGGGCTCTGGTAGCACTCGGCAATGCAGCTCGTTCCACAAATCATTGCGCTAATTTTTTACCCTGGCACAACTCAAGCCCAGCCCGCCAGAAACAGCTCCTGTAGAGTTGTTATTCTGCTGCCTGTGTCCCTTTGCGCTGGAGACTTCCTGCTGACTCTGTGTTAAAGAGCAGTTCTCAGTCCAGCCCAGTTCTGTCAAGCAAGAAGATGCAGAGGTGCAGGTGGGCCTCCTTTTGTCTCAGCTGATGTCCTTCGGAAGTGTTTGCAGGTTAATGGGAGCTGGGAGACACCCTCTGCTTCATGCCCAATTGTCTGGGAGGGGCTCAGTGTGCCATCACTGTTGAGAAACAAAGATGCTCAGGAACACTGGCTGACTGATATTCACAGCAGCGTGTTAGCGATTGATCTTGTGAAAAACGGAGTTCGAGATAAAGAATTTTTGTAAAGTTTAATATGGGATAAAATAGGAGACAAAAATATAGCGTGGAGGTGCTCCTGGCCAACAGCCAAAGAACACGCCAGTACATGCAGACAGTGTAATCTTTATAGCTGAAGTACATACATATTCATGTGTTTCATACATTATTCAAACATTCTTGGGAACTTTCTGATGTTTTAGGAACTCCTTTGTTTGGCTTCTTCACATTCAGGCTTATCTGCATGACATCCTGTGTGTCAGGTCAATATATTTCATTTCTTTTTTCTCCATCCTGCTGCTTCCCATCCTCTGATAAGGATTTCATATGCCCTCCTTAAATTTAACATGGTATTCTTTAATTGTCCTTTGGTGCTCTGGTTTGTGTCATGGTTATCACTTGGGTGGGTCAGTCGGTGGATGGCCTTACACTGTTCCTAGTTACAAAAAAGCCTTTTCGCATCTTATGTTTTGCTAAGGTCTATAGTGCAATATGTTCATCACACTATTATTTCTATAAGCAATACATAGATATTATATTAATTACACTACTCTTTCTCTGAGCAATACGGGACATACTTAAGCTGATTACGTTATATTAACAAGCAGCTAAATATAATTATAATTAGTACTATATCTAAATACTTATAATCAATAACAACATGCAAAAGCTAATACATAAATGCAAAAGCCAATATTTTCTGGTAATTTTTAACAATCTGGTGTTTCTACAGAAAGAAAACTTGGATCAGGAATTCTCACTGTGCCGTGCGCTCAGTGCTCCCCTGCCCAAGGGCTACTCCTTCAGCTTTGGGTGCACTCTTTTTCCTGGCTTTCTGCCTGTGACCTGCTGCCATTGGAAGCTTATCAGGAATGAAAGTTTCTGTTCATTTACCCAGCTATGACTGGACAATTCTAGCCGTTTATTGCAGATATTAGGTCAGTCCGTTGTTCCGACGCTCCAATCACTTCTGCTGTTCAAGCCAACACTGTAACACAGTGAGGAAATATGTTTTCTGTATGGCTGGCATGGACTTCTATCTGATAAAACCCTCTCTCTTTGCTCCTGAGCTGAGCACTTACTCTGTTTGCAGCCTCTTCTACAGTAAGGGCTCATTGCAATGTTAATAGCAGCAGATGGTGTGAACACGCTTGTGAATCTGGGAAGGTGGATTGTTTTTCAGGGTTAGTCGGTTTGTTTTGCACCAGTCAGCCTTGCTAGGACTTAAGATTCAGTGGCAAAAATAGAAGAGAAAACCTTCATGTTTGTATTTGCCATTGTTACTACACACCGAACGATTAAGTACGGTGTCACAGATGTTTGGGGTGGTGTCACAAACAGACGCCACACCTGCCCTCCCGCGTTCCAGCGTCGCCAGGAGCCGGGCCCGGCCCTTCACACCGTGTCTTGGAGCGCAGCTTCTCTTCAGCTGAGACGCCCTCCTCGCGCTCCCGCAGGGCTCCCGCAGGGCTCCCGCAGGCTCTATGTCGTCGCTGGGGCGGTCCGAGGCGGCGGAGCAGACTCTGCTCGTGGGGAACTTGGAGAGCCGGGTCAGGGAGGAGATCCTCTACGAGCTTTTCCTGCAGGTAGCAGACAGGTACCCGACAGGTACCCTTATATATCGAAATGCTGTTCTAATGCTCGAGAAGAAAAATTCCACCAATGCGATATTCCGTTGGGAGAGCTGGACAACATGCTCTTCAGAGGTCCCTTCAAACCCCGACCCTTCAGTGACACTGTAGAAACACAAAGTAGTTGGACTTCTTTGATGCCCAAACTTAATTCCCACCTGTTTTCAAGATTATACGGTAGTCTGCTGTATAACTGTAAATGTGAGCTTAAGAAAGTTTATCTTCTTAGAAGATGTGAGTAATACAAGACAAAATGTAAAAGTCATAAAGATGTTCTTAGAACACAGTTTTGCATTATTCTTCTGCATAATCTGCAGCAGCCATCCAACTGCCAGCTTTTATCTGGGTCTTTAGGTTTTCCCAGTAACTTGTCTTTTTCCCTTGTTCTATCTTGTTTTCATTCCATTTGCTGCAACGGCCTATGCTTCTCATTATAGTCTTGGAAAATATCCAGTTCAATATTCCTGCTATGGCATAGTCCTAAACATGTCCCCCTGACCTCCAGCTCTTCTCCTCCATCAAATGATGAGCAGGTATCTACTGCTACTTCTAAACTATTAATATTTTTATTTATGAACTGGAAGGTAACTTTTGCTATGGAGTCAGTAAATTACTCTTTCCCTATGGGAAGCTAATTTTTATGGTATGGTATTCTAAAAATAATAAAAATTCAGGTTGTGAAAGATTAAACATGAGCTGATACTTGCTTTCCTTTTAACATTTCTGGAGCTGATTTCTGTTTGTAGAAGGCTCAGAATTTGAGCTTTGGGAATGTGGAGAGACATTTTCGAAGTAAGAAACTTACAGTTTCTGACTGTGACTGAAGAGAAATAATGAAATTTTCGAAACACAATGAAGTGTCAGTCTCTGCTAAATAATAGAAATTTCTTTCAGGCTGGTCCATTAACCAAAGTGACAATTTGTGAGGACAAAGAAGGAAAACCTAAGTCTTTTGGATATGTCTGCTTTAAACACAAAGTATCAGTGCCTTACGCAAAAGCTCTGCTGGATGGAATCCATTTGTATGGAAGGCCAATTACCGTGCAGTATTGGAAGGGTATGTTTCGTAGTCCCAATGGTAAAGTTTAAGTGTAAATTTTTAAACTTTTTTGAGAACATTTTTGAATCCTACAGTCTTTTACAAAGATAACAATTTGTAGTTGGAAAAATTAATTTTTTTGTTAAGAAACAAAGACTTCCTATGGCTTTTGCATAGGGAAGGATTCAGTCCTTGTATTTTTTTGATTACTAAGAGAATACAATAGATTGGTTCTGAGCAGCATAACTTGCAAGCTGTGTCAGACTCTGCTGTATGGAAAACAGCAATCCAGGTTTTCATGCCAGATTACATTTAGGAATTGGGGTGTAACTTTACCTTGCAGTCTGACAGAAAAAATTGATTCAGTATGACCAGCCACTGTTGAGCTCTTGGACTATTTTTAGACTAAAGCCACAGAGTTATCAGTGGTTTTGTTTTAAAGGGAAGAGATTGTAGTTCAAAGAATATATTAAATTCAAAGTCATATTCTTAATTTTATGTATATGGAACTAAACCTTTGAGCAAGCCAACAATCAGGCATCATTTGCAACCCAGACATTAAGAACTTGTGTTCCTGCTGTGCCACTGTTTCCTTCAAAGGCTCTACAGAGAAGTTGGGGTTTAAGCAGAATATCTGTGGTTCCTAAAATCAGAAGCATCTCCTGTGCCTGTAACTGGGTGACAATACTGTTCTTGGTTACTTCAACAGCCCTGATTTGTGCTTCTGTAAGTGAATAAATGGGAAATGAACATTTTCAAGCTGTAAGATGATGCTATTGATTATCTGCCATAAAATGGCACCATACCTTTGTATACTACTTTAGATCTACTAGCAGACTACAGATGACATAAAACACTTCTTGTGTTTTTTAACTTGTTAATTGAGTTGCTGTGACTGAATAGTCATTACACTCTTCTCTTATTTCCAGGGAGTTCTCACTCACCAGAACTAGACAGTTGTACAGATGAACACCATGTTGACTTAGATTCTCCTGCAGACAGGTATCAAAGATCACCTGTGAATGAACCTTATGACTATAATTTTTTTAAAAATTGTATAAAGAAAGCGAGTTGATGTGGTAGAGCAATCTTGAGGTTTTTCATCAAAACAGAATCTTGTCATTGCATCCTTACTGAAGGCCTGTGACAGGCTGCAGTTAGTTTTAATGTTTGGTTGTTTAGCTTGCCAGATGATTAGTTAGCCTCAATTTTCCATACTTTATTTGTTTCTACAATATTCAGGACCGTGAGAACATACTGAACCCTGGGTTTTGTACTAACAATGTTTTCAGTCATTGGGGAACAAAATCTGACAACAGTCTTTTTTTAACCCCACCAAGTTTTCACATGCACTTTTTGTGTGTATAAGCACAAGCAGCTGTCATGTACATATGTCATGTATATATGTCACATACATATGTCACGTACATGTGAATGCACAGTTATAAACCTGTTATAATGGAAGTCTGAACACCCCAGATTCAGTATTTAAGATGAACTCCCATGGTGAAATCTAGTACCCTTTTGTGCGTGCACATATGAGGATTGCTCATTTATTAAGCCTTTCCTTTGTTAATTAATTTCCTTTGTTTAATCTTTATTTTTCATGTAAGTCCTGTTGCTAATATCTCAATTGTCCTCTTGGATATTCCCATTACAGCCCAAGAGTTAGGTCTCAGCACTCTGATCAGCAGTATGTGGCAGACATTCAGCCTTTGTACATTGGTTTGTTTTTCCTTTAGGCATCAAGATCATTCTGGAAATTCTCCACTTCCTGTTACTCCTTTGCCAGTGAACGACAGTTTACTTCACGATCACCCTGGCTTTCAAGAGGTGGTGAGTTTGTGTTAAAATTTTTTATGAGCGTTTTTATGAAGCTGAATCCATTTTTCATTTCTGCAAAAAACAGTGCTTACTTTAGGTCTCAAAATGTGCTATAAGGACAGTATTAGGACACTTCAGGATACTCCAATAACAGGATCTACCAATCCAAACTATTTTCTTCCTCCAAGAATATCTTAAAGGTATATAGCTTAAGAAAGCTAAAAATGGTGGAGTCTGCAAGGCTCTCTCCTGCACTGTATTCCAGATGGTGGGACAAGTTCACCTCATTGGATTACAGCCACACAAGCAGCAGCTTCTTCACATACAGCTAATACGGAAACCTCTTAGTTCTTCTTAATTCAGAAATGCCCAGCAGAAGTTAGAAATGTGCTAAAACTGAACCTAAAACTCAATCGATCACCAATGCTCAAGTTTGGGAAACAACAGTTAGAGGATTTCTGGCCTAAACCTTCACATGCCCGTGTAGGTCTCTCCTTCATAACTTATTTTCACAGCAGTAGATGACAAGAACCCACACTTCACTCCCCCTCTACAAGACTTTGGTGCACTGGATGATTATCCCCCTAATCTCTTCTGTCTGAGATACTCCACAAAGCAAGGAAATTGGTCTCTTCAGGTGCATCAGTGCATCAAACGTACTCCTCAAACACACCATGAAGCTTCTGATGAGTCTGTGGATTGGTAGGATTGAAGAAACCCAGCCTGTAACATGAGGTACCAACTGTGGACAGTCCTGCTCACCCAGTCTGACTGAGGACTGGCCAGCCCTTGGAACTACAGACAGGGGGCAGTCTGAATCAATTACACCTGTTGGCTGCAATCTGAGCAGGAAAATGGAGAGAATCTATTCCCCACCTATGGGATGGGGGCCTGCCCTCCCATCTTCCCAGGCTGTGCCCTGAGAAGAGCTGGTGCTTGTACCAGCTTTCCCATTTCCTCTACTCCCTTTGGAAAGCTCAAGTGCACCATCTTACCCTCTGTGCTTGCTGATGAACCTACTCCTCAGTAACAAGGCAGTAGACTAGTGCACATAATCAACTTCATCCTAATTTCTGCTTGCCAGAGAGGATGGTATTGCAGTGTATCTCGCATGATAGTTTGTTGAAGTTTCAGCAGAAAGTGATCTCATCACTAGTATGCCTTAACAAATCTACTTTACCTTGCCTTGGCAGATTGCCAGGCAGGTTGCTCACTTGGGAATCTTTCAAGGTCCTTATTGGAATGCTTTGTTCCACATTGACTTTAAAATTGGTTAAACCAGGTTTGCATGCATTTACAATACCAGTAGGCACTGCAGTTACAAATATTTATCAAATAGACATGAATAAATGAAAGGAATACCATGTTATAACATGTTTGTTTACCTTATGTGGGGACTAGCTGGCAATTTAGCCTTAAATCAGGTCATGTCTCTGTTCTAACTTTGCCATGAAAAATCTGTCTACTTTTCTGAACTATACTAGTTGTTGTCATAAAATAGCTTTATTCTTAAACATTCTGTGTTATTTTATAGTTTGTTGGTCTTTTAATTGTATAAGTCATAATGCATGCAAAGTTAAATTTTTAAAAACTTCCTCTTCACATTGTAAACAATTCAAGTTTCTATTTCTCTAAATGTACTATGTTCTGGCATAGCAGTACACAGTACAGAGTCCAATGGGTTAACAATTTCCTTATTAGCAGTATCTTCAGACTGTGAGAAACAACTGCTCAC
>VWZV01016143.1:0-14542 GCA_013397155.1 Irena cyanogastra | reverse complement strand
AACATCACCACCTTCCTGGACATAGATAAAGTTTCATCCATAATTCATCTTCGCCTCGGAAGAGCATTGTTTCCCACTGGAGCAACCCAAAGACCAAATTAAATGACTTAAGACTTTTGGATTTTGAATACAACGTTGCCTCCAGCAAAATAAACCGTATATAAACTCACCATTCCGAGGCTTCGGTGTGAACAGAGCTACCCTGACACTCCGTCAGTTAGCCTGTCACCCAGCTGCCGATTCCCAGGGTTGTAGCTGTTTCTCTACATTGTGGTTTGTTGTCCAGAATTTATACCAAATTTGCTATCCAATAAATCAATTATATTTTAATTGGGAAATTGGCTCCGCATATTTATAACACTAACATCTGGCTGCTTGCTGCACCCTGCCCGCCCCCAGCCCAGGGCCCAGCTGAGCCCACCAGCCCCGGGAGCAGCCCCAGGTTGGTGCCGGGATTTCACCCCCGTGGAAATTGCCCACAACCATCAAGCAGAAGGAAGAAAAGCCATCACCCTCCCATCCCAACCCGTGCTGCTGCTACTGAGTTCTGGCCTGACTGATTCAATCCTAGCTGTCCCCCAAATGCAGTTTCAGCCATCTGTAGCACCCAGCCTGACTGGGGTCAGGTTGACCATTTACAGGCTCCAGGTGGGATGTTAACCCTTTCAATTCTTCAATCCTCCCTCCAGTGAGTGAAAGGAACAAGATACAAGCATGTGAAGGAATGCCATGAAGACATCATGGTCAGTGAGGAAGAAGTTAAGTCCCAGATGTTCGGAAAGATGAGGAGATGCCTTGATTTTGGAGCTGAAATCCTCTGGTAAGCTATAGAAAAAAGGCTCTGTTTCCCTATAATGCATGAAACTATGGGGAGATGAAGGGTTCAAATTGATATGGAGCAAAGGCCTCCATGTTAAAGTAAGCAGATGTTAAGGTAGCTGTGATCCCATGAGAAGTTTGAACAGGGAAAGAAAGAAGAGTAGTCCCGTACCCCCAAAAGGAGAAGATCTCTGTTGCCAGGGATGAAGATGATTTTAGAAATAGATAATGAGAACTTTTGCCTTTGAACAGCTCATCTTTAAAACAAAACTCTCTAAGTTGACATGGCCTATTGACAAGCTCTGGGAAGACTTGTGGAAAATGGGAGGGACTTCACAATGCCAGGGTTCCCTGGGTGGCTGTTATCAGTGAGAAAATTGAGAACCACAAGAGAACTGGTTTTTTTCCTCTTGTGGAGAAGTCTCCATAACATTAACAAGAGAGACTTCTCTCCCTCAGTGAACTGAAGAAAGGTTATTTTAAAGGTGGTAAATTGACTGGAATTTTTAGAGTTTGTTTCTTTACATTGTCAATGGGAAAGAAAAGGTTGTGGGAGGAGGAGAAGTGTTCTGAAGGGTTTGTTTTGATTCTTACTACTTTTTTCTTTTAGTTACTGTTAATAAAAGTTTCTTTAAACCCGTTTAAGGTTTCGAGCCTGCTTTGCCTTTCTCCTAATCCAATCTCACAGCAGGAAATTAGTGCACTGGTGATTGGCCAGCACTGAACCAGCCACACTCTTTGGTGCATTGGACCGGGAAATCTCAAAATTCGTGAAAGCTCAAATTGGTGAACCAAAACCACTGCATCAATAAGGTCATCAATAAGATCACCGCAATATCTCCACCAACCAGCAAGAAATAAACACAAACTTTCCTAGGTGCCAGAGGTTTTTGGAGAATGCACATTCCCAAGTGCAGCCAGATTGTGAGCCCTCTCTACCTGGTCACCTGCAAGAAGAACAATTTCCACTGGGGTCCTGAACAGCAACAAGCCTTTGCCCAGATCAAGCAGGAGATTGCTCATGCAGTAGCCCTTGGCCCTCACCAGAGGTGAAGAATGTGCTCTACTCTGCAGCTGGGAGCCAGCGTCGGTTCTGGAGCCTTTGGCAGAAGGTGCCTGGAGAGACTCGAGGCCGACCACTGGGATTCTGGAGCCAAAGTTACAGAGAGTCTGAAGCCATCTACACTCCCACAGAGAAAGAAATCTTGGCTGTCTATGAAGATATTCATGCCACATCAGAGGTGATGGGCACAGAAATACAACTCCTCCTGGCACCTCGATTACCAATGCTGGGGTGGATGTTTAAAGGAAAGGTTCCCTCTACCCACCTTGCCACCAATGCCACATGGAGCAAATGGATTGCCCTCATCACATAGTGCGCCTGTATTGGAAACCTGAAACACCCTGGGATTTTGGAAATAATTGCAAACTGGCCAGAAGGTGAAAACTTTGGTCTCACTGATGAAGAGGAACAGGAACAAGCGACACAGGTTGAAGAAGTTTCACCGTACAACTAGCTACCAGCAGAAGAAACACACTACACTCTTTTCACTGATGGTTCCTGTTGCATCCCAGGGATGAACCAGAAGTGGAAAGCAGCCATATGGAGCCCCACACGTCAGGCTGCACAAGTTACCAAAGGAGAAGGTGGATCAAGCCAACTTGCTGAACTCAAGGCTGTTCAGCTGGCCCTGGACATTGCTGAAAGAGAGAAGTGGCCAAAGCTTTACCTTTATACTTATTCATGAATGGTAGCCAGTGCTCTGTGGGGCTAGCTGGAAAGGTGGAAAAAGGCCAACTGGCAGCATAGAGGAAAACCAATCTGGGCTGCTGGTGAATGGAAAGACATTGCCACTCAGATACCTGTGAAGCTACCTGTGAAATTCTGTCACATAGATGCCCATGTCCCCAAGAGTCGTGCTAATGAGGAACACTGAAACAATGAGCTGGTAGATCAGGCAGCAAAGATAGAGGTGTCAAAGATAGACTTAGATTGGCAACACAAGGGGGAATTGTTCCTAGTTTGATGGGCTCATGATGCCTCAGGTCATCAGGGCACAGATGCTACTTATAAGTGGGCATGAGACCAAGGGGTGGATCAAGCCATGGACAGTATTGCTCAGGTTATCCATGACTGTGAGATGTGTGCTGAGATCAAACAGACCAAACTGGTGAAGCCCCTATGGTATGGTGGGCAGTGGTCCAAGTACAAGTATGGGGAGGCCTGGCAGATTGACTACATCACACTGCCCCAGACACACCAAGGCAAGCGCTATGTGCTGACCATGGTGGAAGCCACCACTGTATGGTTGGAGGCCTACCCTGTGCCTCATGCTACTGCCTGGAACACCATCTTGGGCCCAGAAAAGCAAGTACTGTAGAGACATGGCACCCCTGAGAGAATCGATTCAGATAGCTGTGGAATACATCTCCACAGCTGGCATACCTCACAGAAAATTAATAACCGCCTTGCAATTGAGAGCTGATGTCTACCTGACGAGAGAATTCCTGGCTAGGGGTAGGCAAGAGGACTGTGTTTGATCTTGTAGACATTGCGGTGCAGATTTTGAAACTTCGGCCCATATAATTGGGAACTGTCCAATTACTCAGGATGCCAGGATCAAAAGACACAATTCCATCTGTGAGACTCTTATCTGTGAAGCCAAGAGGGAGGATTGGACAGTGTTCCTGGAGCCACACTTGAGAGACAAAGCAAATTAACTGTTAAAGCTGGATTTAATCTTTGTGAGAGGTTCTAAGGCGTTTGTGGTTGATGTGACAGTGAGATATAAACATAGTAGTTCCTCATTGAGGGAGGCTACTGCAGAGAAGGCTAAGAAATATCAGCACCTTCACTCACAAATACACGACCTGACTAAGACGGCAGAAATTGAGTTTGTTGGTTTCCCCATGGGAGCTAGGGGAAAGTGGTATAACAAGAACTCAGAATTGCTTTTGGCCCTCGGACTCTAAAACGAGGCTAGGGAGGATCGCCCGGGCCCTGGCATCCAGAGTCCTTGTTGCCTCTGCTGATATTGTACATATATTTGCAAGCAAAGCTCATTTGTTTGTACCCAATTAATAAATTAGGTCCCTTCCCGGTAATGGCTTTGTTGGACAGTTGGAATTGGTTTATGGGTGGGAGGAGTTCATCTTTCATAACCTGTTGTTCCTTGCCCATTTTTGGGCTTTAAATTCTGATTTGGACTAGGTGGATGGGCCACCTTTACTTAACCCGGAACAGAGACATACATATTTGTATATGTTATTTAAGTAGCCAAATGCGGTACATCAATGACATCATTGTGTGGGGGAACACGGCAGCAGAAGTATTTGAAAAAGGTAAAAAAATCATCCAGATTCTGCTATAAGTTGGCTTCACCATCAAGAAGATTCAAAGGGACCTGCCCGAGAGGTCCAGTTCCTGGGAGTAAAGTGACAATGTGGACGGCATCAGATTGCCACTGAGCTCATCAACGAGATCACTGCAATGTCTCCATCGACCAGCAAGAAGGAAACACAAGCTTTCCTAGGCGCCAGAGGTTTCTGGAGAACGCACATTCCCGAGTGCAGCCAGATTGTAAGCCCTCTCTACCTGGTCACCCACAAGAGGAACGATTTCCACTGGGGTCCTGAACAGCAACAAGCCTTTGCCCAGATCAAGCAGTCATCTGAGAGGGAGATAAGACTGTTGTCGATCTAGCTGTTACCTGGGGATTGCTTTTTGAGGCATTAAAGGAATGGAAAACAGAATGGGAACAAGCAGAGCGCAACAAGGACAAAGAATCTGGGTTGATAACAGAGATTGATGGGGGGGATGAGACAGATGAGGCCTCTGATGGGGAATTTGTTGAACCTATCCTTGAAGAAAGTGAAGGTGCCATGGAAGTTACCAGGCAGGCTGCCAAAGCTTCTGGGAAAGCTGCCAGAGCTTCCTGGATAATTCCTTGTAGCTCCCCATTAGTACAATATAATCTATCAATTTATGTGTTGTGGTTCGAAGCCAAAGCTTCTGGGAAAGCTGCCAGAGCTTCTGGGCTGGATGCTGAAGCTTCTGGGAAAGCTGCTAAGTATCTCCTGATCAGACTCCTAAACCTCTTTATCTCACACCTGCACAGCAGCTCATGATGGTGCCTGTATACACTACACCACTGCGCCAGTTAGCTGAAATGTTTTTGGCAGAGAGAGAAATCCAGCCCTCTGCCCCCCTGCTTCCCTCTGCTCTAGCCCAGCTCTCTGCCCCTCTGCTTCCCTCTGAGCTGCATGAACAATTTACAAGGTCATATCCCCGGGTACCTGACAGTGACAGTGAAACAAATGAAGAGTCGCCTGCAGTAACACCTGAGTTGGGGCAGGGAACTGTTGACAGTTCACCTTCTAATAGATCTAACCCTATTGCCCCATGGACTTTGCCTGCATGTCAAGTAACTGTGCTTCCTCAACAGCCTCAGAAGTTTTGGGAATTTGTTAGAAAGAAAGCAGCTGAAGAAAAGAACTGGGACATAATAGATTAGGTGCCCCAAAAGTACCTCAGGAGCAGAGTGTTAATGTAAATGTTGCCTGTGATAACCCCATGGCTTTTCCAGTTTTTAAAGCAGTTCCTGGAAAACGGCAGGATGATAGTCATCACGCCTTTGCCTGGAAGGTTGTGGAAGATCTCCAACCAAAAGTGGCTCAGTTCGGTATTAATTCCTCAGAGATAATGCAATTAATACATGTAATTAATGCTGATATGCTTGCACTTTATGACATCACGCATCTTGCTATCATTTTATTCCAACCAGTACAATACGGCGTATTTTAAGAAACTTGGAGGCGAGTGGCTGAGCGCACAGCTTTAACAAATATGCAGCTGCCTCAACACGACCCTCGTCATGCTGTGGGTCTTGATGTCTTACTGGGCACTGGACCTTTTGCCAACCCAGATTTACAGGCAAGGTGGGATCCTTCAATTTTGACACAAGCTCAGCAAATAGGCATGGGTGCTTTAATTAAAACAATGGAAATGGCAGCTCCAAAACAGAGATATGTTACTACACAACAAGGGATGAGAGAACCATTTCTGCAATTTGTGGAAAAGCTTGCTGCAGCTATTGAAAAACAGGTAGAAGATGAAGCTTTGCAACACAGATTGTGTATACAATTGGCTGAAGAAAATGCAAATCCGGACTGTAGAAAGATTATTGACACCTTACCCTGGGAACCCACATTGCCTGCAATGGTTACTGCTTGCTGAAAAGTTGGTTCAGTAGAACATAAAATGGCAGCTCTTGCTGCAGTTCTAAGACCTCCACCAAAATGCTATAATTGTGGACAGCAAGGGCACAGTGTAATACCCAGAAAATAACATCTAAGTCAAATGCAAGCAGCAATGTCATGTGCAATCATTGTGCTAAATTTGGGCACTATGCTAAACAATGCAAGTCTGAATATCATGCAAAGGGTCAGCTGTTGCAGGGACATAGGAAGAAGAATGCGAAGGGGTGCGTGGGACACAAATACCCCGACAACCACAGCAGCAATTATGGGCCTCCCCAGCAATACAAAGCTACCCATTTGCAAACAATACTCAGGGGCAACGAGTGGTTCCGCAGGGATTGAAATACCCACTGCCGACACAGAAACTATTTTGACAAAAGAAACATGCAAAGTGCCCCTCCACGCCTATGGTCCAATAGGACGGGGATTGAGTGCTTTTTCGACAGGAAGATCAAGTAGTACACTTAAAGGTATTCATGTTCATTTAGGACTTATTGATGCTGATTATTTAGGATGGATTCATGCTATGGTATCAATTAATGACCCCCTGTCACTATTCAGAAAGGAACTTGTTGCATTGCTCAACTTGTACCTTTTGTGAGTTCTGTTCCAAATACAGTGGACTGAAGCCGCGGCACAGGAAGTTTTGGATCAACAGGAGTACCTCAAGTGTTCTGGACTGAGAAAGTAATGGAGAACTGTCAGGAAAAGACATGCATCCTCACAGCCAGTGGATATCATCCAGGAACCATATCAGTAACAGGTTTGATTGACACTGGAGCAGATGTTACAATACTCTCGCGACTTTGCTGGTCTCAATCGTGGCCTCTCACTTACGCAAGTTTTGGACTTATGGGGTTGGGTGGTGCTACAACAGGTGGCCTCTCAGCCATTGTAATTAATGTGAAACCTCCTGATGGCCATCAAGCTAACATCAGACCCTATGTTGCCAATGCTCCTCAAGACCCTAGATGCGGCGCGGTGGCCAAGCGGTGCCAAAAATCCATCGAGGACATCCTAAGGCTAGTGCAGGAACAGTGATGTCACCACCGTGACATCATCGGGGCGGTGACATCATCAGGGACATTGCTTATGTCACTTGTCCCCTCCCCCTCCCCGTGTGGGATTTGAAACAAATTTGGGGAATTTTCTGGGAATTTCATTGAAATTGTCCCAAATCCTGATGAGAATTCCTGGGGTGCTGTCACTGCGTGTTGTGGTTTGTTTTGGGTTTTATTGGGTTTTCCCTGGGTTAGAGCTGTGTCCCTCGTTCACTCCGAGTCTCTCTGCAGCCCTGGCCCGGTATCTAGTACATTCCAGGGGAGATGTCAGGTGATTGGCCAGGTTCCCAGTTTCTCCCACCCCATCCTGATGCCCTTTGTCTGTACCCCTCCCCTTTCCCCACCCCCATTTAAAAGGTGCTGCACAGCACCCAGGACCCCACTTTTGTGGGGACCTTGGCTCTGGAACAATAAACCAAAGTTCTCCCTGCAAAAGTCCTTCCTTTGTTCCTCGTCATTGCCACGCTTCAGTCAGGGCTGAGATCTGTGGACCAGAGGAGGCACAGAGAAGTACCCTCAAAGCTGAACTGGGGCAAAAGCTAACCGGGAGGGGCAGAGAACCCCAGGAGCTGCTCCCAGAAATTGGCATTATCTGGCGTACCAACGTGGAGCTTCAGCATTGGCATCCTGAAATCGAGGCAGCAGCAAAGCTTGGAGCACGCAGCAGCACCACATGCTGGAGAAGCGTGCGTGTGAGGCAGCCACTGCAAAGTGGTCTCTCAGCAGACCCCGCAGAAGTCGTCCCCAGAACTCAGAAAATAGGGCTTTTGGCTTGTTTCATGTCGCTGAATGACTTTCAGCATGGAGAAGGTAGCCCTTTTGCCCCTCAGGGGTCTTTTCTAGGCGAGGACCACCACCACCACCTGTTTTTCTCTCGGACAGATGTGAGTATGTTACTTTCTTTTGTGGAGTAACTGGCTTTTGGAGTTCCGATTGGGAACAAAGGTATAAGCTAAACGTTTCCTTCCCCTGAAGCAAGGAAACAGGTAAGGGACACGCAGGAGCGTTCCCTGTGAAAAAATCTTTCGTCTTTCCCTCTCTGTCCCTCTCCTGTGCATGTGGCAAGATGCGGGCTTTTTGCTTTCAGACGTGCGGGCTTCTCTTTCTTTGGTCTGCAGCGACACCTTGTGGGTGCGGGCGGTTCGGGTTCCCCCTTCCCTGCCACGTGGTCAGAGGGAGTCACTTTTCCCTGTATCTCTCTTTTTCTGTGGTGTGTGTGTGAAATACCGCAGCTTTTAACATCAAATAAGATGGGAGCAAATCTTTCTGCAGTACAAAAGGGAGTCTATTGCCAAATCTGCTCAGTTTTAACAGTAACCAAGGTAAAATTCTCGAAAAAGGAATTGAAAAAATTAATTCAGGTCTTATTTCGATATTTCCCTCACATTTCCTTACAGTTAGCCAGAAACGCCGAGCTTTGGGATTCAATAAGTGATATATTTATGGAACTGGCGTGAGCGGGGAACGTGAAAGCTGCTCAGTTTATCTCTTGGCAGCTTCAGATAAGCGCGGTGCTCCGGCGCGGTGGGGCTGAGAGACAGAGGCAGCCTCTCCAAGACTTGTTTTGCCCACATCCTGCCTCCCTTGTCCCCTGTCCCGACTCCAGCCTTCCCGGGATGAGCCTTCTCCAAAAGATAGCACGGGCGCGAGCCCCGGGCGGGCGTGAGAAGGGAGAATCCTTGTCTGCCCATTCTGTTCCCCGCGACTGTCTCAGTTCGCCAGCCCAAGTGAGAATCCCGCTCGAAATTCCCAGCGCAGCCGGGCGGCGCCGAGAGCCTGGGTTTCCCCCCCTTTTATCCCCAGTGCAGGAGCATGCGATCGGGTCTGTTTGTGTGGTGGCGAGGAGCCGAGGGGCAGCGGAGCCAATTCGCATGCGTGCGCACAGTGTGTGCGGGCGGCTCTGGCTGCACGATGTGCATGAACCCCTCATCCGCCAAGCTCTGGGCGGTGGGTGTGACCTTCCCAGAGCTGTGTGATGTGGCGGTCCCTCTCCCACCTGCTCCACAGTGCCCCCCTGTGCGGGTGGGTTCTGAAGGCCCGCGCCGCATGGAAGGAAAGCCCCTCCCCTCTTCCCTCTGATGGCGGCTGCGCGAGCAAAGCTTCTCCCTCTCCCCTTGACGTGAGAGGCGGCAGCGCCGAGTTGCGCGCTCCTGCAGAGCGCATGTCAGCAGGTCCTGCTGCACAACGCGGGCGAGGCCATTCCTCGCTGTGTCCTGACCAGCGGAGGCGCTCCCCCCTGAGCTCCGGCCGGCGTTCACCCTCCCCCTTGCTCCACGTCGGCCACGTGTGCGGGGCAGCTCTCTCTCTCCCTGACGCAGACAGTGGCGGCAGTCGCGGTCGGCGTTCCCCCTCTCCGCAGCGCCGTGGCGAGAGAGTGCGTGCGTTTCCCCCCTCCCCCCACTGCAGTGGCGCGGTGCGGGCTCGCTCCCGGTCTCCATGCAGTGGGGCACGTCACTCCTCATCCCCCCTCCCCCACGGTGAGACTCAGGAGCGGGCGCGGACCCCCCCACACGGCACCACGAAACACGGGCATCCGTCCTTTACTCCGATAATGGCAGTCTCCACGTGCAGCGCGAAACATGTCTTTGCTCCCTTTCCTCTTCCCATCCCTCGCAGCACCCCTCCGAACCCTCTCCCAAAACCTGGTTCTCGTCCTCATCCCGTGAGAGTTCCCTCCGCCTTCTTCCCAAACCCCACCCCCTCGCTCCGCCCTGAGGTCTGCCCACTGGGACCGGGTGACACCACCGGAATGCCAGACCCCACCCCCCGAAACACGGCGGCCCCACTCTGCCCCTTTTTCACATGCCTCCCCCACCACCTCCCATGCTTCCTCCTGGTCTGAAATTGAATACAGCAGCCCAAAGCAGAAGCATATCCCAACTCACGCCCCTGATCAAAAACAAAAGGGGGGGAACAACAGAACTGTTGAGCTATAGGTGCCAACACCGACACCCCAGGACATGCTCAAAGTCTGGGAACAGCCACGCATGGGCCCATCAGAGAATCAGTGAGCTGCTGCCGAGACTGCTGCTGCTGCTGTCGACACTAAGGTATCAAACACCCTGCCAGCTCCCAACCACTCAGCTCGAAAGAAGGGTCTCTTTCGAGGGAAAGCAGAGAAGCCGTGCCAGCTGTGTGGAAAGATGGGACACTGGTGCATACAGTGCTCTGTCAAAAAGGAATTGGAGTGGTTCAGGGAACGGAAAGGGGAGGGTGGAAAAAGGGAAACATCCCCAAAGCCTCCGCCAAAAAACTAGCTGAGGAGCGCGGCACCACCCAGCGTGCAGACAGAATGTGGGTGGCCCGGGAAAAAAGGGAAAAGCAAAGGTCTCGAGGCAAAAGACAGCCTAGGTCACAGTTGTAGCCTGGCGACAAAAGAAAAAACACAAAAGCTCCTGAGAAGAGTTCTCCCTCCTTTTACCCTTTCCCTAAGTGACCCTTTAATCATGTTGCTGTTTTAAGTTCCTTTGACAGTACCAGACCTCATCCTGCCCGAGATGGAAGTCCTCCCAGCTGCCAGACTCCTGCGGCTGTTCCTGTTCGCCAGCCTCCAGACACCGACCAATGAGTGGATTGTCCCACAGCCGAGGGTGAACATCTCATCTAATGTGGAGGACATTCATCAAAACATCTCAAATGCAGTTGGCGAGATGGAGAAGGAGAGAGAGGACTGGCTGAATGGACTGTTTAAGAACTGGGGGCTCCCAGGCTCGGCAGGGTTTTTGGTCAAAACTGGACTTATGATTTTGTTCACTCTTCTCTCCATTTCCATAACTACCTGTATAATTAAGCGCGCGGTTAATCAGTTATGTCATAAACTCATCCCTGATGCCAACACACCCCCTGAAGTGTACCAAGCCACCATTCCAGCGGCTCCTGCAGATGAAGAAGACATCCTATCTCCTGAAGAAGATTGGGCCATTCCCTTAGAGGAGTGGTCCTCTGATCAGGAGTGGGACAAAGAAGGCAGAGACCTGTACTTCAGGTCCAAGTGTCATTCCCTTTGAATGCAGCTCATCTGCCTTTAAGAAAATTAAAATGCGGAGATGTTGTGGTGTGTTTTCTGTTTTATCGGGTTTTCCTTGGGTTAGAGCCGTGTCCCTCGTTCACTCCGAGTCTCTCTGCAGCCCTGGCCCGGTATCTGGTACATTCCAGGGGAGATGTCAGGTGATTGGCCAGGTTCCCAGTTTCTCCCACCCCATCCTGATGCCCTTTGTCTGTACCCCTCCCCTTTCCCCACCCCCATTTAAAAGGTGCTGCACAGCACCCAGGACCCCACTTTTGTGGGGACCTTGGCTCTGGAACAATAAACCAAAGTTCTCCCTGCAAAAGTCCTTCCTTTGTTCCTCGTCATTGCCACGCTTCAGCCAGGGCTGAGATCTGCGGACCAGAGGAGGTACAGAGAAGTACCCTCAAAGCTGAATTGGGGCAAAAGCTAACCGGGAGGGGCAGAGAACCCCAGGAGCTGCTCCCAGAGATCGGCATTAACTGGGGACATTCAGGGACACTCAGGGACATTCAGGGACATTCAGGGACATCCAGGGACACTCACTGACGTGGTCGTAGGTCAGGGGGTGAATGAGCCCCCTCGGTGCCTTGCAGCAGAGGCCGCTTTCCACCGCGGCTACAGCAGAGCCAGGTTATAAATGACAATATAAAAATTGGCTTTTCCATTTCTCTATTGGCTTTTGCAGGTTGTTCTTTGTAATGAATAAGAAGGCCCCGGAATCCAGAGGTTAATTAAAGCTCCTGTTGTTAATTGTTAATAGTTCTCAGTTACCTGTTAATTGTTGTTCAAGTTCTGTTTCCCCAGTTGTGTGTCCCCACTTCCTACTTCCTGTGACCCCACTTCCTACTTCCTGTTTCCTGCATCAGGCATGACACCCACTGTTCCCAGAGAGACTAGCAGCATGCAAATGAGGAGGAGACAACAGCAACTAGTGACCAAAAGACAGAGATCCGCACGACATCGCAAACTGAAAGTGACCACCATGAAAGAGCAACATCGAGACGAGCCATCCAATCCCCTAGACAAGTACGAGCCAAGTCTACATAACAGCAATAGCACCGAGCGAGATAGAGGACCCTAGACTCCAAGCCATTCTACAGAGCCTTTGGGTATATCCCGCGAGGACAAAGGCCCCAGCTCTGCCTGTTTCAGCGACGGACAGATCTGCACCTCCTCCTCCTCAGCTCGTCTTGGGACAGTGGGTGTGCACGTGCATCCCGACCCCCTCCTAGGCCCCTTCCTTTTAATAAAGACTATTATCTGGAGAAGAAGATCTCCTGGCCCTTTTATTTATCACACTTGGGGGCTCGTCCCAGATAGGCCCCGCCCAAAGAGAACCTCAAGGACAGAACGGCCGCTGACCAAGAGGACCTCCGGGAGCAGCTGGCCCTATCTGGACGGAAGAAGGAGCCTGGGACAGATGACGAGTTTCAGGAGCGCCGGAGTGGTAAGAAACCCGGTGGTGGGATAAGGAGGTGAGCAAGTGTGGTGTGAGTGAGACAGGGGCTGGCAGCTCAGACCCCCGAAGTGGGTGAGGACTCCCTAGTACTGCAGTTCCGGACTCCCACGAGGGGGCCAGCCGGGAACGGGGGGAAGCGAGAGAGGCCTGCAAAGGCCCAGAGGAACGAAAGAGGCGTCTCCTGGGGAGGGGGCTCTCTCTGTGCGTGCAGGGAGAACCCCAGACCCCTTAGTGTGAGTGGTGGTGCACAAAGCCCAGGCAGCTCCGGGCGTGGGGAGGGCCTGGGTTGCGGTGAGTCCCACGAGTGTAGGCACAGGGAGGAGGAACTGGCCCACCCTCGCTAGCACCTGGCCTGGATCGGCGGCCACGTACCGGCCAAGCCTGAGGCGTAGGGAAGGACAAATGGTGCCAGTCCATGACCTTAGTGGAGTAGACCTAGCCTCAGGTAGGGGGTGTTGGGACCTTTGTGGAGTACTGAACCCCTTTCAGGGCCTGTCGGGACCTTGGTGGAGTACCGACAGGTAGGGGCATAGGGCCTGTCGGGACCTTAGTGGAGTACCGAACCTGCTGGGACCTTAGTGGAGTACCGGAACCCCTTTTGGGACCTTAGTGGAGTACTGAACCTCTGTCGGGACCTTAGTGGAGTACCGAACCCCTGTCTGGACCTTTGTGGAGTACCGACCCTTTAAAATTTTGTTGTCTATATTCTGTTGTTGTGTGTTTGTAGGCCGGCCAATTTTTTTGTGTTTAGGAGAGGTTTTAGAAAGGAGAGTTTTTTTAGTTGTAAAGAAACTAACTTTGTTAAGGTTTGGTTTGTGTTGCCCATCGGTTGCTTTCTGTTTGGGTAGGGGCACCTTAGTGATTTTTGTTGAAAAGTGAAGCCATGGGAGGGTGTGTAAGTAGGAGATCTGGCACCCGCACCCCCAAGGCCTCCAGAAAGATTAAGAATATACCTCCCAACAGTCCTCTTGGGAAGATCTTGGACAGGTGGGATTATTGGGAAGATGCAAGGAACCTGGATAAGATCAAGATGGTTCATTTATGCATGGAGGTGTGGCCAAGACTAGATTTACCAAGCCAGTGGCCATGGGTAGGGACGGAAGATCAATGGATGTGCCAGCAGTTAACTGAGTATCTCAGGGTGCAAGGAAATTTAGAGGAGCTAGAGTATGCGGTATGCTGGGTGAGGAACGCCTCAGACGAGAACGAGGCAAAGATTTGTAAGTTGAAAGAAAAGAGAGAGGAGAAGAAGGAAAAGGTCAAAGAAGGAAAGAGATGGGACCCCCTTGACCATCTACCCTCTCCTATTTACCCCGCAATTCCTCCAGTTGCACCCCCAGTAGTAGACCCAGTTCCTCCCCCAGCCGTCATCCCACTACCGCCACCACCTCCTGTAACCATAAGCTCTGCACCCCTGGACCCAGCTCCTCCCCCAGCTATTATCCCTTTACCACCTCCGCCCTTTCCAGCAACTACTCCTATGCCTCCCACTAACCCTATTGATCCTATAAGACCTCCCCAAAAAGCAGCCCTTTCTCCTACTTTGGCTGCCATCCCTCTGCCTCCTCCTGAGTGGAATTTAGGTGGACCCCCAGTAGTTTCCCTACCTCCTGGTAACCCTACCCCTGCAACACCAGAGGCCCTGACAAACCCCCAGGCGAACCCTACTCCCCAGACAGATTCGAGAGATGATGGCCCATACTGCAACACCAGATCTAAGACGGGCAAGGCTGAGAAGTTGTTTCCCCTTCGGGAAGTCCCGATGGGTGGAGTGGCAGGGGGTATAGGGTTCGTAAACGTACCTCTGACAGGATCCGAGGTTCAGAGTTTTAAAAAGGAGTTAAGCAATCTGGTGGAGGATCCCGTAGGGTTAGCTAATCAGGTGGATCAGTTTTTAGGACTCAACATATATACATGGGGAGAACTTAATTCAAT